>LBNU01005274.1:6033-17729 GCA_014162995.1 Artemisia annua | reverse complement strand
AGGCAGTGTACCTGACCGATGTAGTATAGTGTAGTGGCAAGTACCGGGGGATTGATCGTTCTCTCGCAGGGAATAGTGTTCGTTAGGCTAAAGGCTACTCTAATCTAGGTCTAAGGGGGAAGAAGATTCTTTTTGTATTTTTATATTTTAATGAAGAGCAGTAAAATCCTGGTTTTGGAGGATAGGCGGAATTAGTTGCTAGTCAACTAACCCAAATTATCTACTTCTAAGCTACTTATATTTTTGTATTTTTTTTTTGTTTTAGAGAAATCAGTGGTGGAGAATAGTGTTTTGTAGCATCGTATTTTTTATATTATGAAGTGTCGGTCATTATATCTTTGAATCGTGTAATTAGTTGCGTAAGAAAGTATTTCAATTGTTTGTTCACATGTTTATTAGAATGTTAGAACTACAAGGGCTAACTTGTAAAGGCATGAAAGCTAATATGCCTTAGCCCTTTATTAAGAAGTGTAAACCTTCATTTGAGGTTGGTTGATCATTTGTAAGAAACACATAGTTCTTATTCACACACTTGATCCTCCCACTCTCTCTCTCTACATCTCTCTTTCCTCTCTCTAAGATTTGATGAAGAAGGTTCGTGATTTAGGTTGTATCCAAGGTCATACAAGTGGTATCAATCGCCAAGGGATATGAATTTAGGTTGTTTTAGATCGTATGGTTTGTTTTATGGGTACGTTTGGATTGGATTTTTGTACTCGTTAGTATTGGTTTTTGGGTATTACATTAGTGTTTTAAAGGTTTAAGATTCGTTAGGTGTGATTTCTACATAGTTGGCTCGTTACAAATATCTAGCAGTACGTTAAAAAGGGTTTTAGGGTTTAGTAGCGAGTTTGGTGCCAAGTCTTGATAGCGAGTTTGGTATACACGTTTGCTAGCGAATTTGGTGACCCTTTTGGTCAGCGAGTTTGGGTGTGAAATTCATAGCGAGTATGCTTACCTTTTTTTGCTAGCGAGTTTCATGCTGCCTAGCGAGTTTCATGTTCCTAACTCTCTAGCGAGTTTGATAAAAGTTTATTGCTAGCGAGTTTGGTGTGAGAAAGAACCTTAGCGAGTTTGCTCTTCATTAAGAAGCTAGCGAGTTTGGTTTGAAAAAGCAGCTAGCGAGTTTGGATTTGAGAAAGGGCTAGCGAGTTTGGTTTTACCTTGGCTAGCGAGTTTGCTGTCAACCTTAGCGAGTTTGCTACACATTTTCACAATAGCGAGTTTGGTTACTTTGCTAGCGAGTTTTGGTCTCAGCGAGTTTGGTGCTCATATTCACTTAGCGAGTTTGAATCTTCTTCAGCGAGTATCAACACCTCCTTAGCGAGTATCAGATCTTAGTGAGTTTGTAAAAAAAAAAAAAAAAAAAAAAAAAAAAAGTTTTTTGGCGGGAAAATTTAGTAAAATTATATTTTCTGCAGGAATTAAACGTTCAATTTTTACGCGAGATTTAAATTTTGGTAACACGTTGAAAATTTTGACCAAAAATTGCAAATTTTTAGGCCTAAATTCCAATTTTTTTCGATAAAATTTGGCGTCAAATTTTTAAAACTCAATTTTTCGTGCAACATTAGAATAGCATTTATAGTGTTTTTCAATTTAGTAAGATTTTTTTTTTCTAATTAGATTTTTTTGGAGGGAAACTCAAACTCACGCTAAGAAGCAACCGTTTACGCCTCATCAAACTATCTACATCAACAACTAAGTCATCCTAAAGATCCAACGACAACCTTTCACACATAAGATTCAATGGAGAAGGAAATGCAAATGAGAGAAAGAAAATCAATGAAAGCGTTTAATGTGCTCAAGTCACAGATTGTGAAAGGTCATTTTTAAACCAGGGTATGAATCAAGCTTCAATCAGACATTTGAATACTTCATAAGAGATCGATTTCTTACTTTCAAAGTGAACTTGATCAACACCTGAATCAACTTGAAAAGCTACTTAAAGAAGAAGAACCTCATCCGAGTAAATGCAAGGACGCTTTTAAAGTGCTTCAAACTCAACTTCAGAGTCTCTTTAACCATTGGATAATCACACAGTCAGAGTTTAACGATGGCGTTTTATGGAAACTTTCGGGTAGATTATAAGAGCTTCATAACTACATGCATCGATAACCATGGGTGAACTCGAAAAGATGATTGAAGTTGAGGATGCTGAGCTCAAGGAGATTGAAAACTGAAATGGCAAGAGAGCAGATTGCAGAATATGCAATAAAGAAAAAGAGAAAATTGAAACGAGAGAGGCAGTTAAAGGAAACGTGGTGATTAAAAAGAGACATATGATAATCAAAAGAAGAGGAAACAGTCCAATGCGGGTAATGCATCAGATACTAGTTTGCTTTGTGCGGGAAGTGATTCATCTTCGAAAAAACAGGGTGAAAGCAGCAGTCCAAGGTATGATTCGGATGCTGATGGTACACAACCGAATGTAGCTTTTGGGACAAACGAAGATGATCATATCAGACCCTCATCCGGCACAGTGATATTGGCTACGGTACAACAGTCTAATGCTCATGATAATGTTGATATATTTGATAATGTGTTTGCTCATAATCAGACACATCCTGCGCATCCTGAGTCTATTAGTCATATAATTTCGGATTAGTGTTTTCATAAACAAAGTTTTTGTAAATTAAAAAGACGTAAAACTATTCAACCCCCCCCCCTTCTAGTTTTTCACATGTTTAATCTGGCTTTTTTGATCATTACATGAGATTATTAAGTGGATTCATGAACTAAATCTCACTGTCACATAAATTTTGTTCAAGTCTGCTAGAATTGATAGATCTGTGGTATTGAGAGATGGATTGTTCATTGTTGTTGTTGATTGTTCGAATAGCTCTATTGATTGCTTTGAGTCATAGTTTGATCAGAGTTGAGGTTTATTGTAACCTGATTCACAGAGTTGTAGTCTTAACTGATTGTTTCAGGGGTGTTTGGATCAACCTGTTTTGCTGAGTTAGGTATTAGTTTGTTGGATAATCTTGCATCAGTGGTTAACCTAGGTTATTAGTAGATCAAACATAGCATAAAATCAGTAGGAGTAGTATCAAAAGTCAAATTTCACTCTTAATTTCATTTCAGTCTGCTACTTAGGAAATCTGTTAGTGCATAATTGTTCAATTGTTTAATTTTGTGTTAGAATTTATGATTTTAGTGTGTAAACTGGTTAAAGATACATGTAGGATTAGAATTAAGCAGTTAAAATTGATCTTAGTCAAACATTAGGTGCATTATAAAAAGTCAGCATAGGAGCAATAGTTCAACATAGGTAGTGGTTTCATTATCTGTTCTCAGCATCAATTAGGCTAGCAATTGGTAGTTAATGATAGGGCTTTTATGATTTCTAGAATCTCAGTTGGGTAGTTGATCATTTTCCCCCCATTAGTTTGCAATTTGAAGCTTATCAGGATAGCTTATTAGCCTTGTTAAGTTAGTAGTTAACTCAGTGTATGCTGATTATAGAATTAGGTCTGCAGTAGTGATTAGTTTCCTTGTGATCTGAGTTTTGTTGATACGTTTGAGTACTTGTGAGCTGGTTTTAGTGATTTCATGTGTTCCTGTACTTCTGGCTTTTCATGGTGCTTATTTGCTTATAATTGAGCTTATTGCATAACTATTGTTTAGTCATTTGACTGATCTGTGTGAAGTTTTAATTTGAATCAAGTTTGTTTAGGCTTAAATAAGTTCTGTGGACCTTCAGTAGCAAATTAAAATAGAATTATTACAAGTGCTTATTAATAAGCACTTGTAATAAGCAGTTTTTAAGCCAATAAGCACTTTTATGCTTATTTTTCATTTTTTTTATTTTTCCAAGATTTCATATAACATTTTAGATTTTCTTTCAAAATTTCATAATTTTCTGAATTCATTTACTATTTCTTTTATAAATAGTTTTTAGAATATTAAATCAATTTTAATTTCAAAATAAATCATAAAAAGACAAAAATAGTTTCTGATTTTATTTTTAAATTTCATTTTCAGTTTATTAAGATTTTTAGAAAATAAATTTGAAGAATAAATTTTTCATTTTATAAATAGTTTGATTTTCTTTTATTAAATAAAAATACAAAAATAGTTTTTAATTCATATTAAATAAATAAATAATCAAAATAATATTTTTCTTTTTTCTAAAATTTTCTTTTATCATTTTAAAGTTTTTAAAATTTCATTTGAGCCCGCAGGTTTAGTTTAGCTTAAAATTTACATTTTAATTTGTAACAAAGACGTTATTTTTAGTTTACGTTACGTTTTTGATGTTTGTGCTTTATGTGCTTGTACCTTTATGCTTGATTACTTGTTTTTGATTGTTTTATCATTTCATTAGTTATAAAATTCAAAAATTATCACTTTTCACTTTTTCACAACACGATTTCACGAATCGTTGACCATGATTCCATTCACCTTCACACGGACACAACCCGAGTGTTACTTATTCGTTGAGTAATACACTAATACTTTGGACTAATAAGTATATAATTGGTTTTAAATCAATCAATGCCATACGTAGAGTAGTTGGTTCTCTTTAGAGCTCATGAAAGGTACTTGTGGCCTTTTGTTCCCATCAGATTGTTTCACCTCATATCTTGTGTATAAATAATTAAAGATATTTAGGTTTTGACGAAATTTAGTTCTTTATCTTCTTAAAAGAATCTTTGCTTTAAAAATTGGGTACACATCAAGGATACAAGTCAAGTGTTGTATTGTGTTATATGTATGAGGTTTCGGAACTACCCGTTAAAGTTCCTTGGTTATAAGTGAAAAAATTTTTAAAAAAAAGTGAAGAAAGAAAAGTATGAAAAAGAAAAAAAAATGAAAAAGAATGAATAAAGTAATGATGAGATGTATGGATATGTGCTTAAGTTTTAGACAAGTTGGTGGCACGTGAGGTGCATGTGAATGATCCTAGATCAGGCACATGAGGTGCACGTGTAGTACTCCCCAACTTATGTCTATTATGATGTATGATTCCAAAGTCTTCGTTGTATGAAAATAAGAGACTATATGTATAAAAAATCCTTGATGTGGACCTCATTTTTAATGCACTGGTTCTTGAGAGAAGATGAATAACTACTTAGCGTCTTAATTCTTGGTATCTTTATCGGATTAAAGAATATTGGAACGAGAAAATATGAAGCAATTCATTTCTCAAATTAATTCAAAAAATTCTAGATACACTAAGATACGGGAGCAAGAGGTTATTCCACAAGTAACTTTTATGAGTAGTGTTGGCATCTTATTTCTAAGTAAGCTATCTCGTTTATAAGCTTAGTTTGGGAGCTTGTGAAAAATCAGGGACGATGAATTTTATCCGTATGGTCACTTCTCCATGAGAAGTGTTTCTACTCTATGACGCTAAACGTTATTGCATAATAATGAAAGTGTTGGCATAAATATTACGATATTTATATTAAGATATTTAATCTAAACATCCTCTTCACGTTATAATGATGACAAAGATGTAAGTTACAACACATAACGTAAAGTGTTTAAGTTACTTGTAATCACAAATCATCTATGCATTCATACGTCAACGTCTCTCGACATTTCAACGTCTCGAGTATGCTTCAACAATCACTTAAGGTATGTATAAACAAATGTCTAATACATTTTATGATCAAAGGGATTTTTATTTAGACATTACAAATTTTATAAAATGTTATAAACATTTTATATATTTTAGAAAAACCAATGTTGCAAAAATCGTGAATCGGTACTGAGGCGGTCCGGGGCCGATTAGCGATTTTTTACTGATTAATCGGTCGATTTTCTTGACTCGGCCGATTAATCGGCCGATTTCCGTGGAATTCTCTCCAAGGTCCTGGGCCGATTACCGATTAATCGCCGATTAATCGGCCGATTTTTGCAACACTGAGAAAAACACTTTTGGTAATTAAAGGGAAATGTTTTAATTAAAAGAAAATGTTATAAAATAATATAAACATAGTATATATTTTTGAAAAACACTTTTGGTAATAAAGGAAAATGTTTAAATCATACTAAATATATGAATTCAAATTTTTAACCAAAATCAGTTAGTTTTTCACCAAATAAACTTTTTCCAGAAAAAGACAAAATTCCTAGCCGTTACAGGAGGGCGGGCCCCTTAATTATAAGGGGCGGCCCCCTTAATTTTAAGGGGGCCGTCCTCCATTTAAGGGGGCCGGCACGCTCCTGTTGTCAGGAATCTTTGCCTAAAAATAATGGTTCATTCCTGGTATTTTTCCTAACCTTTTGCATGAAAATTTTCAGTCCCAATCCTTTCTAAACACACTTCTAAATCCTTTTATCATAAGTTTATTAGCTTTTGTTTCAAGTGATTCAATCCCTCATCACTCAAAGTGCAAGAGAGGAAACCACCCTATCATAAACGCAAAGATGTATTAGAGTCTAGTTAGTGTTGATGTGAAGTTGTGAGTTATGTATGTATATGTAATAAGTAGATCAAGATGATCTTACTTAGTAGTAAGTCAATGAGTGAGTAAGAATTAGTGGGAAGAAGTAGTAGTGTGGAGAAGTCATTTAGTTGTGAAGATGTAGGTGTGTGAATAAGTAGTGGAGTATAGAAGAAGTTGTAAAGTAGTGAAGAAGTCGTGAAGAAGTTGTGAAGTCGTGAAGTCATGTAGAAGTTGTGTAGTGATCGAAGTCGTGTCGTGAGATTGGTTCTAGCTACTATTAGAACCCGACATTTAGCTTAGTGTCGTTAATTGGTGTAAGCAAAAGTTGTGTACGGTTTTCTCCGCCAAAAGGGAGCTTGTTGAGTAGTGAAGAAAGCTCTCGAGTAGGTGACTCGGGGATTGGAGTAGGGCAAGGAAGGTGTCCTTGTAGCCGAACCACTATAAATCATCGTGCCCGGTTTGCATTTTCTTTCTCTTAACTCTTTTCATTTATTCTTACATTTGTCGCTTTATATCTATGCTTGCAAATATGTGTTGATTGTTGCTTATATTGTTTTGATGTTGATTGAGTGATAGAGATAAGTTAATATTGTTATAGGATGAATAATTATATGATATGGTCTAATGGACTTAGATGCATTATTCACATTTCTCATGTTGATTTTAACTTAATAGATAATTTGATACAAAACGTTTTAAGATTTTAAAAGGAAAACATATTCACACAAAGATCAACCAAAGCTCTATTCATAAAACTAAGTTTTGAAAACAAACTCAAAAGCACACATATATAATTGATCATATTGATTATATATTGTTTTCATAATAAACTCTAATTGAAGGTTTTGAAACAAACATTTTATAAAACGAAAAAGAGGTAAAACTATTCAACCCCCCCTTCTAGTTTTCCACAGAAAGTCAACATACCGTCACATGAATAAGTGAGAAAAATATAAAAAGACAAAAATAAGTAGTGTAAAGTTAGTACATGGAATAAAATGGATAAACGGGGCGTTTTAGGGAATAAATGATTTTGAAATCTCTTTTGAACGTTCTTGCTACTTTTCAAAGTTAGTAAAAAGAGTTTCTAAATTATTTATCTCAAAAGCGTGACGTGATTACATTGCGTGAGGACACGACAATACTTTAGTCTGGGGGATTTTGGTATGTGTGAAACACATACCTTTTCTCGACCATATTACGGACCAAAAAGACCAAAAACCGACTTTAAATGCCAAAAATGTGTTGTTTTTGTGTTTTTACATGTGCACGTATGGATATGTAAGAAATGGACGCAAATCATGTGAAAACGACAACACGAGCACGAGATTTTGTAAAGGGCGCGAAAAGCCGAGGCCGGGGAGCAATTTATTCATTATTGGATCATAATTGAGCATAAAATGTCAAGATAGTTCCTTAGATTATTAATCCTAATTTCTAAGCCTACTAATAAATTAAATATGTTACTAAACCACCCTTTAATCCAATTCCAATAAACACACCCAAGCCCCATTTAAGCATAAACCTACAGCCCAATTCCACCAAAGTAATAGACCCAGCCCATCTCATCTTTTATAATATAACCCGGAGGTCAATTCCCCCAAATCCAGTCAAACATCTAATAAGAAAAACAAACGCGCCCCTTTCCTGTGTTTTCACTGTTTATCACCTCTCCCCTATTTTACCTTGCAACTCAAAGATTAACCCGTACAAATATGATTCCAATGTATATTCCTGACACGCCTGACATAGGAATGACACCCTGGCGATCCCGAGTGCTCCTATTGGTTGTGACGCGTGGAATGAAGATCCAAGGGCTGAGATGATTACTTCCAAGTGAGAAAGGAATGAAGGGACAAGATTAGAGATTCGAGATGCTTCCAAGCTCCTCTCCTCAGGCTATAAAAAGCCCTCCTCTCTCACCATTTGAGCTGGTTAGAAAATTAGGAGTAGAATAGCTTAGGGTAGTTTTAGCATACGTAGCTTAATTCAGGTGTTTTAGCTTATTGTTGTTTAAAAGCTTTTTACTCATGTAATTCCATTTCTCAGCTTTGTACTCTTTAAGAATTTTAATAAAATCGAGTTTTTCCTTAAATTCTGTCCAAATAGTTTTAAGCTTTCTTTATGTTTTACGTATGATTCAATAAGCTCTTTTGTTATCTCATAAGCTCATGTAAGCTAGTTGATAGCTTATTGTGAGCTTATTGGTTTTTAAGTACTGTTTTATTCCTCAAATTCCTAAAGTCAGCCTAAGCTCAAGATGGGTGATTTACTGATTTAGAAGGATTCATGTGGTTAATTCCAGTCTGAATAGACTATAGATAAGTTCAGAATTTGTTTTTCCTTCTTGACTGAAGGTATGTTCACTCAGATCTCATCTTAACTTCTATTTTAGCTTATCACTATTCTGCTTATTATAGTGCTTAATTGTTGTTAGTTTTAGTTTGCATCTGCTTAATATAGTATAAGTAGTATAGTTGCATCATTGTTTTGGCTTCATATCACTTATAATTGCATAAATCAAACAGTTAGTCCGTTAGGAGTGTTTGGCACTAGTACATTCTGTGCGTTAGCGATTTTTTTATCACTTAGCCAACTTGAATCAGCGTTGTTCTAATTATTTTAGTAGTTTAATAGTTGGTTTCTGCATTTTTTATTAGTTTCTTAGACTTTGTATTGATTTCCTAAAATTCATGGTTTGAAATAGCTTTAAACTGCCTTAAGATCGAATCTGTAGAAGCAGAAGTTTTTGGTTACTGTTATTAGCTCATTTTAGTCCTTAGTTCACATGTTTCAACTTCTGCATAATTAGTTTTGCACACTAAACCATTTTGACCCATTTCCCTCTCTTGAATCACACCTACAACCTTAGTATGCTGTCTCAGCATAGTATTCTTGAATCCATTCCTAGCTTCATTACTTGTCGAATTTGCTTTATTAAAGCTTTTTATAGTACTATTGTTGATTATGTTTATCTATTTCAAGCTTCTAGACCTTAGCTTCTATTGTAGGTAGCTTAAAATATAGCTTAATAGTGCCCATTCATTGTTTTTCTGTCAATACTTGCACTTTTCTGTCCAAATATCCATTTTTGTTGCTTGTTTGCTGCTTATCCATTAGTGTTTTGTATATGATCTTTTGGTACACTTATAGTTCATAGTATAAGCTTTATAGGATTTAGCTTTTTGAGGCCTTTACAACTTATTCAGTGCTTAATATCTTGCCTGCAATTAGAATGTTTGGATTGTTTCTTATGCTAAGTTAGTTAGCAGTTGTGATCAGTTCTTTTCACTACTCTTTTATAAGACCTTATGAAGCTTAGCTTTGCCTCAATTTTGATTTTCCAGATAGCTTTTAATATAGATTTTAAATTTCTGCAACTTTTGGAGGTTTAATTGTAGGCTTACTAGCTTATTTTCGAGCTTAAAGATTGCACTATAGGTTGTTAGGATTTGCTTAGTTTTGCTTTACTGTTGAGATTTCGCCCCTTAATCTGCTTATGCTTATTATACATAGTTGTAGTTATATTATTTGTTAGTTTTCATGAGCTTATTAAGTTTGGTTAATAAAAATACAAAAATAAAATAGTTTTTAAAAGTTTTTGCAAAAAGGTTCCTAGGGGATTCGAACCTGGGACCTTTAGAACGTCACATACACAACACCACACACATAAACCATCTTGCCCTTGGGTCTTTTTCGTTAACTCTTGCACAATTTATCCTTTTATCACCTTCTCCATTAATTAGCTTATAAACTGTTTGAGCTTATTAGTAGCTTTTTCCATCTAGTTTTTTCTAGTTTCTTATTTTTCCCACATTTAGGTTAATATAAAGTAATTTCCTGAAAAGTTACAAAATTATTTGACAAGTTTTGCTATTATTAGCAATTTGTTTACTTTATTTTAGATTTTAAGTTCAAATTAATTAAATAAAAAGTAAAAAAAAAAATATTTTTCTTTTTCCCAAAATTTTCTTTTATCATTTAGAACTTAGGAAAATCGTTTTCATATCCGTAGGATTAGAATTGCCTTAGTTTCACTTTTTAAGTTGCGCTCGTACGTAGTTTTTGATTATTTCTCGCGTTTTAGATTTGATTGCGTTTTTAGTTTTAATAGCTTTACGTTATCTTTTCTTGTGCTTTATTATACGTTTTTTAGTAGCGTTTCACTTTTCATAGTTATTAAATCCCCATAATTCATTTTTATTCACCATTCACTTCACGAATCACGAATCGATTACCACGATTCCATTCATACTGTTAGGATCATAGTTTTCAACTATTCAGTCAAGTCTCGGTCATTTCAGTCAATGTAGTAGGTTGCTAGAATTATCATAATTAGCTACGTTCCTTAGTTACTCGTATGGTTTATGTTTAAGTCTAATAAGATGTCCAATGGGCCTTAAAAGCCCACGACATAGCAAGATAGGAAGGAAGGGAGTGTTGCCCTATCCCTCTCCTATAAATAGGACATCATGTATCTCTTTACAAATGTTGGTTAATTTCATATCTTAAGAAAACTCTTGTTCTTTCATCTTTCATATTGTTATTAATCAACCAAGTCTAATTCTCATCTCATTTCTCTTATAAGATTACTTGTGTTTACTAATATGGTGACCTAACAAGTGGTATCAATCGCTAGAAGAAGGTGTAGTTCATTTTTTTTTTGTTATACGCCCCTCAAACACGTTTTTTTACCACGTTAACATCAAAAAGATTGCAACTTTCTTGGTTCTTTTGAGTTTTTATCACATATTTGTTACCAAACTTGTGTTAAAAACCAAAACAAACAACAAAGTTTCAAAATTTTTGAGTTATTTTTGATTCGTATAAACTTGTACTTTTTATCGAGATTTTTGAAATTTTTGTTAAAAAGTTCAAGTTTGCAACTTTCATTAAGATTTCATCATTTTAATGCTAGTTGTACAAGAATCTTGGGTTAAAAACTCGTTTTAGGATTGCTTTTTCACAAAAGAAAAAACGTATTTTGGGCACTTTATCGAGAACTTGAAACCCCAATTTATCGAGAACCTTAAACCCTCTTTTATCGAGAACCTCGATATTACTACTTAAGTGTTTTTGTTGCTTACTCAGTGCTTTTCTCTCTTGTATAAGAAAGAAAACACTTCGACATATTGAATAGTTTCGTTATTGTATAATCTCGAAACTTTGGATACTTGTTATCGAGAACCTGAGGTTATCGAGAACTTCACCAGTTATCGAAATCACTTGTTTGTTTTCGAAATCTTGTGAACCTATCGAAATTACTCTCAGATACATCGAAAACATACTTTGTCT
>LBNU01005270.1:41950-51977 GCA_014162995.1 Artemisia annua | reverse complement strand
AAACCTTCCACAATTCTCTCGTCCACTTGACAACTTGATTAATTTCATCCGAAATGATCAAGAAACTTTAATTGACGAAATGTCAAGTAAAAGTGTCAAGTAATTCCTTTCGTGCGAATCCTCACCAACGTATTTTTGATTAAATATAAATCTAATATATATATAAATATTTTCTTGTTCTTTCCAGAAAACCAAAACTTCGAATTATCAAATTTTGGAGGGCGGCCCCCTTAAAATTAAGGGGACCGGCAGCCAAAATAAGGGCGGCCCCCTTAATGTTTAAGGGGGCCGGCCATCTGATAGTCCAAAAACGATTTCCTTCTTATTCTTTTTGCCAAACACTCCACTTTTCAAGCCTTCCTTCCCACTGCTGCTGCTGTAACGAATTCCAAACCCAAAAACCTCAAAAACCCACTTCCAATTCACCAAATTCGGGTTAATTCGCAAAGGGCAAATTCATCTAACATGATTACCATTACATATTGTAAGTTTTTCATAACACATTTCATCTAATTCCATCTAATTTGGTCAAATTAAAAATTACGCATGTTTTAATAAATTTTTCAAATTCATGGTTTCCTTTGAATTAGGTCTAGGATTTCCATAACTAAATGCTTCCCTTATGATTAGGATGCCTAATTAACAACTAGAAATCAATAATTACAAACCCTCATGTCGAATATTTTTGAAAAATTTCATACACCTCTTTTCAAAATTTTTGGTTAACACATTGTTGAATAATGCTATAAAAACTATTTAAAACTAATCACATTATGTTTTTATAACTTGCATAACATGAAATTATATGTTTCGACTAAGTAAAAATATTTTTGTAAATGATAAGAGGGCGTTTGGATTATCCAAATGAGGTCAAAATTAAGTCGTTATAATTTTTATAAAACATTGTCGAGATCATAAACCAAAAACTAGTAAACCAGAGTTGTCAAGATATATAATTCATATATATATTGACATACTAGTAGTATTAGTGTCTAGTTAAGGAAGCGTTTGGTTTAACAAGAAAAATGACATTTTTGAGTCAAAATTCAAATCATCTTTTTCAAAAACAAATCACATGCATAAGAAACTCGCAAGAAATGACTAGTTTTACAATATAATGCAAATCTAGTAAATTTCATGATATATTAAGATGTTTAAAGGGGCGTTTGGATTAGTCCATAACGACTTGCTAAACATTGTAAAGTATATCTAGAACGAGTTAAAAATAAAAATAAGGAACATAGTAAACTACTTCTTAGGATTATTGTCTTAGAGTCGAAGTATGTTTATGTTCCAACATATACATGTCTATTTTTCTTTATATTTATTTTGGTCTTTTGTATTGTTGTTGTGTTTAGGTGAAAATGCCAAAAGCGACTACCGAAGACCTTTCCCAAACAAAAAACTACATTCCTAAAGTCTCTCAACTCCCTACTACATCTCCTTCCATTGGACATCTATATCGTCAAATTGAGGATAGGAATGTTCATGAGGGACGGGTAGTAGATCGTGCTTATTCCCAATCCGACTACATCGATCGCTTGTTCACAAGCATCAATTTCAATTCTCTCTATGAAATCAATGAACCCATTGTCCCTCGT
The DNA here is from genome assembly GCA_014162995.1 of Artemisia annua. Classification (NCBI taxonomy): domain Eukaryota; kingdom Viridiplantae; phylum Streptophyta; class Magnoliopsida; order Asterales; family Asteraceae; genus Artemisia; species Artemisia annua. The sequence goes on along the minus strand of LBNU01005270.1, from coordinate 50,376 downwards.
TTCATAGTCGACTTCTATAGCCAAGTCACGGTTCAAACCGATGATCTTGGTTTCATCACCATCTCCTTCATGATCCAACACGAATTCATTACCTTAACCCTTGATCAATTCAGTCAAATCCTCCAAATTCCTTTTAGAGGTCAAGCCGTTTTCACAAACGAGTGGGACCTCGAATCTCTTCATCGTTGTCGACCAACCTTTGGTCCATATCTTTCCGACATTCCTCATCCCGACGAAATTCGTCAAATCCTTGGGTTGCAGCGTGCCACTACCACCCGAAAAATAAAATCCAAACATGTTGAAATCTCTTCAAATCAAATTCTTCTGAAAGAATTAGGCCCCAACATGAAGCGTTGGGAAGAACTCATTCGAGAGAATGCGTTCATTACCGGAGGCCATTGGGACCATCTCCCGGCGTGCCTTGCTCATATGTTGTACTGTATCGTTGTTGACCAACCATACAATTTGACCTACTTCTTCATCAAACGAATTGAGTGCTCAAGGAAAACTCCCAAAGCCAATCTTCCATATGGAATGTTCCTCACTCGTCTCTATCGTCATGTTATCGAGCACTACCCCGATCTTGACGATAGCATCTATGAGTCCATCTATCCCACCTTGCGCCCTCTCTCTCTTAAACAAACTCGACGAACTCGTAGTGACAAGGGAAAATCTCGTCGTCATAGTTTTCATGGTTCATCATCTCGACTAGACGATGACGATGAGGTGGAAAGCACCCATGGTGTTAGTACCCCTTCGTTCAACGATTCGTTGACAATCTAGAGNTCGTCTCTATCGTCATGTTATCGAGCACTACCCCGATCTTGACGATAGCATCTATGAGTCCATCTATCCCACCTTGCGCCCTCTCTCTCTTAAACAAACTCGACGAACTCGTAGTGACAAGGGAAAATCTCGTCGTCATAGTTTTCATGGTTCATCATCTCGACTAGACGATGACGATGAGGTGGAAAGCACCCATGGTGTTAGTACCCCTTCGTTCAACGATTCGTTGACAATCTAGAGGATCTCGACTATCCCGACTATTCTACTCCATCTCCTAGTGATCAAACCGACGAAGTACTTCATGAACGAACAACCGAGGTGCTTAGACGACAAAAGAGTTTGCATGAAGAAGTTAGAGGTGGCTTCAAATCTATCGGGAAGACGTTGAAGGGTATCTTCGGGAAGAAAAAAAGATGATGGCGATTCATTTATGTTTGTTAAACAATATTTATTTGATTATGTGCCATTTGTCCGATTTGTATTCGGAAATACTTGTTTTATACTTGGTTTGATATTTGGATGATTGTGTAGGATCTTATCTTGCTTAATTATGTTTAATATATGATTATGTTTGCATGGTTTATATCTTAATCTATATGAGTTTGCATGCTTAGATTAAATTCATATATACATATATGTAACATGTATGCTTTATAATAGACCAAAATCAATGTGGAATGTCCAAATAAAGCTTGCTGCAAATACAAAACAGAATAAAACGTTTTTCCAGAAAATTTTTGGAAAATTTTCATTTTTGGGTCGTCAGATGGGCGGCCCCCTTAAAATTAAGGGGACCGGCCTCGAATTAAGGCTACCGGCCATCCATACAGTATTTTCTACTGTTTTCTTTTGCAACTTGTGATTCCTTTTGCCAGTCTCAACTACCATTTCCCTTTAAAACTAAACTGATTTTGGAATCAAACCACTTATTTTTAAATTAATTCCATTTCTAAACATGTTTTCATTGTAAACCGCTTTCAAGTAAGTCTTAAAATAAATAAATCGAGTTTAGAAAATAGTATTGACCTGGGAATTAGCGGGTTGTGACAACCATCAACAAACTTACCTCCACCATCACCATCTCCATGTTCACCATCCATTCCACCCAATTAAACATGCTTTGTATTTTGCAAATAAAATTTTCATAAACCATTTTGGATAGCAAGCTCTAGGAGGGACTTTCATGTTAGAGCTTTGGTTTATTTTAGTTATGATTGTAAGCCTTCAAGGCTTTTATTATTTGCACTACTTGTCTCATCTAGTTTGTTGATGTAATGCTTGTTGTAACCCCTAAATTTTAATGATTATGGTTATGTTTAGTTTCTCTTCTTGCATGCTATATATATATATATATATATATATATATATATATATATATATATATATATATATATATATATATATATATATATATATATATATATATATATATATATATATATATATATATATATATATATATATATATATATATATATATATATATATATATATATATATATATATATATATATATATATATATATATATATATATATATATATATATATATATATATATATATATATATATATATATATATATATATATTGCTTGTCCACTAAATATTTTTTGCAAGAAATCCATATCTTGATTCCTTTATGACCTCAAAACGAGGGGGAATATACATCAAGGGGGAGCTCCAAGTAAATCGGGATAACCTTTTTGATGCTAACTAAAAGGGGGAGAATTGATATAAACTCACGAAATACTTGTATATATACTAATTTTCGTTTAAATGAGTTTAGATTTTGTAATCATCAAAAAGGGGGAGATTGTTGACATAAATAATGCATAAAAACGTTATTTATATTTTTCGATATCTCTACGTTTTGATGATCACAAAATGTAAAATCATTAAACGTAAGATTACTACGTAAACAAGTATTAAGCTAGTTTATATCATTATATCCAACTTAATCACTTAAGGTATGAATAAACAAGTGCTTAATACATCTCATGATCAAAGGGGTATTTAATTAATTACTACAAAGTTTATTTAATTATATAAACATATTATATATTTTTGAAAAACAATTTTGGTAATAAAGAAAAATGTTTTAATCATACTAAATATATGAATTCAAATTTTTAACCAAAATCAGTTAGTTTTTCACCAAATAAACTTTCCCCACTAAAGACAAGAAAATCTGGCCGTTACAGCTGGGCGGCCCCCTTAATTATAAGGGGCGGTCCCCTTAATTTTAAGGGGACCGGCCATGAATTAAGGGGACCGGCCACGCTCCTGTGTCAGATTTTGTCAGAATTTTTCCCTATAAATACCACCTTAAATCTGGTATTTTTCCTCACCTTTTGCACGAAAATTTCAGATCTCAAATCTCTCTAAACATCCTCCAAAACCCTTTGATCATTAGATTACTAATCCTTGTTTCAAGTGATTCAATCCCTTCACATCCATCCTCATTCAAAGTGCAAAAGAAGAATACTCCTTCAACAAACAAAGCTCAAGAAGTATTGTAGTGTAGTTGTGTATACTGTGTACATTATTTGTATAGTTGTGTTGTGCTTGTAATAAGTAGTGTAGGGAGAAGTAGAAGTTGTGTAGGGAGAAGAAGAAGTAGTGTAGTGGTGTGAAGTTGTGACGAAGTCGTGGTGTGCTCAAGTTGTGAAGAAGTTGTGTTGTATTGTGAGATTGGTTCTAGCTAGAATTAAAACCCGACATCTAGCTTTGTTTCGTTAAGCCGGTGTAAGCGAAAGTTGTGTAAGGTTTCTCCGGCACAAGGGAGTTTGTTGACATAGTGAAGAAAACTCTCGAGTAGGTGACTCGGGGAGTGGAGTAGGAACAAGGAAGGTGTCCTTGTAGCCGAACCACTATAAATCCTTGTGTTGTGGTTTGATCTTTCTAACTCTTCTCATTCATTACTTATTTACTTATACTATAGTAGCTTAGTTAGTTAGTAATATATATTTGTTCATAAAGTGCAAGTCTTGAATTCACATAAACTAGAATTGAAGTTTTTAAAACAAACTTGTTTTCATAAATTTTAAAACGGACGTAAAACTATTCAACCCCCCTTCTAGTTTTCCACATTTATCACACAAATGAGCACAGTATGAAGTAAAGATGGTGACTTGATGGATGTATATATGTCGTGTATATGTAGAGAGAATAAGATGAAATATGGAACTTTTATTCAAGAGGCACACACACATACACACTCAAGCGCACCCCTCAAATAAGCCTTTGAGGTGTTTATATAGTAACATACATGATGCCCTAAAGGCTTTCCATGGGCTTCGGCTTGGGCTTGGATTACATAAACATTACATACTTAACTTCTTACATATTAGCTTAACGAGTCACACGAGCCCATTATCTATTTCTACCATATGACATATAAAGTTCTAATAATGAGAATGACCATCACTTCCTTTTATATTTCTTTAATGCTAACAATCTCCCCCTAAGGGGTGGTCATTTGAATGATGCTCCACGTGATTAGGTCTTTGTCTTCTTTGTCTTTGAACTTTGTGTGTCGTTGTAGTATAGTCTTTAGTCTTTGTTCCTTCATGCTTTGTGATCTTTGATAAACGACTTTTCTTCGTTCTTTGTTCTTTGGTGTTGTGGCGGAGTTATCTGCCTTTCGTCACATCTTTGTCTTTGGAGGTTAGACGCCTTTCCAGCATGCTCATACGTCTTTAGTCTTTGTCATACATACATTTTTTGTTCCCGTTCTTTCACTTTGATCTTTGTCACTTTACTTTGTAGATTCTTCTTTTTGGCGTAGAATCTTTCTTTGACTGTTGCTATCCTTTGATCTTTGTGAGAACATTCCTTTGACTTTATGATGTATGTATGAGCATGTGGCATCTAGTGTGGTGGTTGTACCTGCATAAAACAGTTAGCAATAAAACATCCGGCACTTACAGGTTCAGAATTAGAGATCGTTAACAGCATAGTGTGAAAACTCTCTTTAACCCTTACCAAGGCCGTTCCCAAATCGGAGCCCCCGAGAAGGCTTACAAGATCTACCAAAGTAGATCAACGATTGGGTGAGTCGCTAGAGATCACCCCACGACCGTAGACCATTTGAAACCACCGCAAACACTAAGCGTAACCCACAAGAGATTACCGAAGTAACCTGCTGTCAGGGCTGTTTGGTGTTGACCCTGGCAGGAAATTCCGTTCAATCATTGAGAAATACATAAGTAAATCCTCTCATAAACGTTCTCGGCAGATTGCTAAGAACTGCGTAGGACTCGATTATTTACAACTGATGTCCATTGATGTAGAATCACCAGTGTAACAATAGTAAGTGTTCCTAAGAGATCTTTTGATGAATCTCAGGGCTCTAAACTCAATAAGTGCACATTTAGTCGTCGGAGGCATGGAGCAGAGGGCNAAATTCCGTTCAATCATTGAGAAATACATAAGTAAATCCTCTCATAAACGTTCTCGGCAGATTGCTAAGAACTGCGTAGGACTCGATTATTTACAACTGATGTCCATTGATGTAGAATCACCAGTGTAACAATAGTAAGTGTTCCTAAGAGATCTTTTGATGAATCTCAGGGCTCTAAACTCAATAAGTGCACATTTAGTCGTCGGAGGCATGGAGCAGAGGGCCTCCTTTTCAATATCAACACATCTCGGACTGAGAGGTCGATAGATTATGCAAGGTTCTCCGTGAGAATGAAACAAGTACCTTTTGAGAGATACCCGAGTGGCTGGAAGGTTAAGTGCAGTGCGTCACTAGGTCTATGACGTCTTGTCTTCAATACCGGTGTCACCTTAGTAACAACCAATAGCATATGAGTTGAACCCGGTGTCTGCCCTAAGGTTGAACATATGGAGGGCTATTTCTTTTCACCCTTTTCATTACTTTTCTTTTTAATTCTTCAACCCCTTCTTTCTCCTTTCTCATTTACTCCTTTTCTCAATCATACCTAAGGACTTCTAATTCTACTCTACTGGAATTGTCCTTGGGTAGATCCCTCCGGCTCTGGTGGATCATAGGACGGTTTTTCCTAATCTTAGTCACCTTATAACTTCATGACTATCCTAATGTTGCCATCGAACCAATTATTTGAAAATCTTCTCAAAGTGTTTATGATAATAAAACATATTTTGTTAACACTTCGAGAGTTTTGCATTTTCAGAAATACTCTCCCTTCACATGTGCTCATAAGTTTTTTAATATAAATTTGCACATGTTGGGTAGAGTTCGCACTTTTTGAATTGATCGACTTTCAGTGGACAAGACTGATTCGAGACACGTATACATCACTAGTTAGACTAGCTTGAAATTATTACCCGGTCTGGTCAAGTCCAAAGAAAGTTTCTCGAATCAGTACATTCTACTTAGACAAGTCCTATTCGAGACACGTTTACATCACTGGTTAGACTAGCTTGAAATTATTACCCGTCCAAGACAAGTCTTTTCGATTATTGACATTTAAATTTCGTCAATTCGAGGGTTATAACTGAGTCGAGCTCTTTTGAGATTCTGCCACAATCTTTAAACATTTTTGATCATATTTTAATCACATCTTCTCCCCCTCAAAAATAGCATATGGTGATATTTTTTATATCAACTGATTAGTAGAAAAAGCTTTTGGAGAGATAGACGGATTTGTTTTCGCATGAAATCGGAACATTATTCTTTTTATACTCCCCCTTAAAGAAAGCATATATATATAATATATATATATATATATATATATATATATATATATATATATATATATATATATATATATATATATATATATATATATATATATATATATATATATATATATATATATATATATATATATATATATATATATATATATGGGGCGTATATATTTGTGAGCAAATGTACATATCTTTTATATTCAATTTGGGATATGCACGTTTTTTGTAGTTTATCCGCATATACCTTTACGACTACATTGACTAGTGCTTATGAGAGCATATTGTCATGTTAAATCGAAAATCTTTTTATAAAGAATTCGTAGATGAATCAAGCAAATATAAAGGTGACAAACTGAAACTTATTTGTTTGAGAATTGAATCAAGTCGTTACTCGTGTGTATTATTTCAAGTCACGCTCTACTTTTTCCAAATTATTTTTGTAAACTTTGTTTTTTTAGTAAACGTCACGTTCCATGTTTTTCATTACCTTTTGCATTTCTAGTAGAAAATTCCTAATACTCGTATTTTATTAAATTATTTGTTAGGTAAATTAGCATGAAATCAATTAAACACGAACTTTCAAAATAAATAATAATACTGATGCGCGGGATTGCGACCACGCACTAGGGTTTTACTTCTCAAGGTATCTTGAGAAGCTTGCAATCCCCACCAGGCAGTGTACCTGACCGATGTAGTATGGTGTAGTGGCAAGTACCGGGGGATTGATCGTTCTCTAGGGGAATAGTGTCGTTAGGATTGAAAAGCTACTCTAATAGGTCTATGGGTGAGGGAAGATTCTTTTTGTATTTTATTATTTTTAGGAAAGCAAGTAAAAAATCTCGGGTTTGAAGGAGTGGGCGGAATTAGTTGCTAGTCAACTAACCCAAATAACTACTAATGCAAATAAAATAAAATAACAAGAAAGTAAATGTTTGTGAAAACTATATGGAGAGAAGTGTGTTTACTTAGATTTCCTTACTCCCTAACTATCTTTTGCCGATTGATTAGAGTGTATTAATTGCGTGGATGACGGATTGTATTCTTTAATAATGGTCGTGGGGGTGTGTACGGACTTCCCCAACTCTATAAGCTCCTACTTCACTCCTATGTCNTTTGTAAACGAGTATTTGCTTGAAATCTTTTCGTTTGTTTATACTCGAACTTTTTGAAAAGAATTTCGTTTTAGAATGTTCGAGTCCTGATCTGAAATAATCAGAAGTCAACATTTAAGTCCGGGTTTCATACTGAAATATACGAAAGCCATTTTTAAGGAAAATTTGAGAAACGACATGTTTTAGAAAACATTTTAGAGAACTCCCGCTCAAGTATATGTACATATCCGTGTCATTTTTGAATAACATTTCTAGAAACGTACATAATATCGAATATAAGAAAGACATGCCGCGAGAAGAATATTTTTGGATTTTTGGTTTTATATAGTTTTTGGATTTTTGAAATTTTCTATTTTTGTATTTTGTTTTTGTTGGTTTTTCAAATTTTGTATTTTGTTTTTCAAAACTATTTACAGCAAAGCGGTTTTGAAAACATTTTTCAAAAAGATTCGAGAAGACGTTCTAACTCCTCAGGGGTTAGGCTTCGCATGCCAATTCGTCGAACTAAATCGTCAAATCTATCTTTTGAAAGGGCTTTAGTAAATAGATCGGCGAGTTGGTATTCCGTCTTAACGAAAAATAATTCAAAAGTACCCTCTTCTACGTGCTCTTTGATGAAGTGATAGCGGACTCTAATATGCTTCGTCTTTGAATGATGAACGGGATTGCACGAGATGGCTATGGCGCTTTTCGAGTCACAATACAAAGGTATTCTGTCGAAAGTAAAGCCATAATCTGTGAGTTGTGTCCGCATCCAAAGAACTTGGGTACAACACGCAGATAGAGACACATACTCGGCTTCCGCGGTTGAAAGTGCAGTACAATCCTGTTTCTTTGACGACCAGCTT
>LBNU01005270.1:22471-41935 GCA_014162995.1 Artemisia annua | reverse complement strand
CTTTTCGAGTCACAATACAAAGGTATTCTGTCGAAAGTAAAGCCATAATCTGTGAGTTGTGTCCGCATCCAAAGAACTTGGGTACAACACGCAGATAGAGACACATACTCGGCTTCCGCGGTTGAAAGTGCAGTACAATCCTGTTTCTTTGACGACCAGCTTGCTAGTTTTTCACCCAAAAATTGTGCTCCACCCGATGTACTTTTTGCTGTAACTTGATCATCTGCATGGTCGGCATCTGAAAATGCTGTTAGTTGAAACCCCGAATCCTTCAGAGACCAAAGTCCCATATTAATGGTGCTTCGTAGGTACCGAAAGATCCGTTTAACCTCTTTGAGGTGAAGTTCGGTAGGCTTTGCCTGAAACCGTGCTAACAAACAAACAGCAAATTGAATACCGGGTCTACTAGCAGTTAGGTACATGAGAGAACCGATAAGGCTCCGATATTTTTTCGGATCGATGGGTTTCCCAAATAAATCAGCACCTATTTTTGGTGAAGTGACCATTGGTGTACCAACAGAATCACAGTTTTCAATTCCATGTTTTTTCAAAATCTCTATCGTATATTTAGCTTGGTTTATGATAATACCACGAGGGGATTGATGTATTTGTAAACCAAGAAAGAATTTTAGTTCCCCATCATGGACATTTCAAATTTGCTTTTCATGAGATTTTCAAAATGTTTTGAATAGTTAGGATTGGTTGATCCAAAATAATGTCGTCCACTTAAATTTGAATGATCAAAATGACATCTTTGAATTTTTTGGTAAACAAGGTGTCATCAACCGTTCCTTTGGTGAAATTATTTTTGAGCAAAAAGATGATAATTCGTCATACCACGCCCTTGGAGCTTGTTTAAAACCATAAATGGCTTTCTTAAGCTTGTAGACGTAGTCTGGATGATCTTTGTTGATGAATCCCTCTGGCTGACTCACATACACCTCTTCTTTCAGAGTTCCATTCAAGAAAGCTATCTTAATGTCCATCTGATAGACTGTGATGTTTTTGTGAGCTGCATAGGCTAAGAAATCCGAACTGCTTCCAATCTAGCTACAGGCGCAAATGATTCCTCGAAGTCTATCCCTTCTTCTTGCGGATATCCTTTAGCCACAAGACGAGCTTTGTTGCCAATTACAGTCATTTCCTCATCCATTTTGTTCTTCCACAACCACTTGAGATCAAGAACACATTTATCAAGTGGTCGTTCAACAAGTTCCCAACTATCGTGTAACTGGTATTGAAGAATTTCCTCATACATTGCTTCTATCCATGGGTTTTCTGCCATTGCTTCCCGAATGTTCTTTGGTTCTTTGAGGCTTATTGAGCAAATGTAGATACGCAGTTCAAGATCTGTGGCAAGTTGTCTTCTCGTCTGAACTGGCCTTGAAGGTTCACCAATAACGTGTTCAATTGGATGGCCTTTTGTCCATTAGAGTGTAGAAGAGTACCTTTGGTTTAACATATGCGTGTTAGATGGTTCTTGTAACCTTGAAGAAGATTCAGCGGAGTCTATTGCAAACGGGTTTTTAAATACATCTTCTTCTTCTAACGTAGCATTGTTTTGGCATTGTGTTGGTTCTTCTTGCAAAGTTGTGTTTTGGGTTTGCTCATCAACTCTTGGTAGAACAATTTCAATAACCGGAGTTGCTGGAGTAGATGTTGATGATGTTGAGGGAGTTGGTGCTTCAGCTTCGATTGTTGTAGATGCATCTTGTGTTGGTGGTGGTGGTGGTTGATGATTTTGAGCGGGTGCAGCGGAATGATGTTGAGATGCATTTGTCGAAGATCCACCATAGTATTCATCAAACATTAACTCGAAGAAGTTTTACAGTTCTTGTTCTGAAGGTTTATCCGGTGTTGTTGATTGAGCTCCTTGAGGTACGAGTCCTGAACTAATGTGTCCAGAAGTCTGCATGTTTGGTGCGGGTCCTAATCTGGTTTGATTAGAAGCCATAGGGTTAAGCGCGGGTTCTAGAGCTAGTCTCTCATAATCCATTTTTGAAATCTCGTCAAAGTTCACATTCATCGTCTCCATTATCCTTTTTGTTCTCCTATTATACACTTCGAATGCCCTCGAGTTTTGTGAATATCCAATGAAGATTCCAATATCACCCTTAGCTTTCAACTTCCCTAGATCTTGTTAGGAATCATCCTAACACGTAAATGGAACGAAATTTATGGGATTACATTAGCTATCTTGTTAAGCCAAAACACATGGACTAGTTATGTAATATTGCAATAGTTGTGAGTGTGTTAGGCTTTATATACCCCTCCATACTTCCATGGAGGGGTGAGACTTTAGTGTGTAACCTTTCATCTTTCTTATTTCAATAAAACACCTAGTTTCCCTTCTCTCTCTACTTTCTCTCTCTAACTATGGAGATATTATTCTTCCATCTAAACCGACCTCCCGAATTCACAAATCAACATAAACTACGATCCTAACAGTGGCATCGGAGCCAAGGTTTCATATTTGTTGATTTTGTGGTCGAATCTTGTCAAAAGTCATGATTTTTAAACTGTTTTCACCATACTCTTTAACTGTTGTTACAATTTTTTTTGTTTTAACAATTTAGTGATTCATTTGTGTATCCAATATAGTCAAATAGTCCAAAAATGGTCCAACTTTCATTATCAGTTTAACATGTATGTCTGGTGTGCTTCTCCTTGTCCAAATATTATTTCGTACATGTTAAAGATTATATCTTTGTGACTGATTTAAAGCTAAAAGTGATTATTTGTGGTCAAAATGAAGGCAGATATATGGTCAACAGAATCTGCAAAATGAGTGGTCAAAAGTTATCGTTTTTTGGTCTAAACCGTGGTCATTTATATGGTCAAAAGTGATTTAAATGGTCAGAAAACTCATCGGTAACTGGGAATAACCTTGTCGGAACTTCGCCGGAATCTGGTCGGAACTTCTTGTATAAGAAGTTCTCGAGATGTACTTGTTATCGAGAACATACCTATTATCGAGAACATAAAACCCTAAACTGTCGAAATCACATTCTCGATAACTGAGGTTCTCGATAACATGAATCACGTTCTCGCTATAACTCAGGTTCTCGACAAGTGAGATTCTCGATAATCACGTTCTCGAAAACTGTGTTCTCGATAAATCACGTTCTCGATAAATGTCAAAATTATCGAGAATTTTACAAGAATGGAGATGAAGCAGAAATGAGGACGTTTGACCAAAACCACATACCAGGACTTCAGCTTTTTATACCATCATCAGTCAACAAAAACATTAAGAAGATGATGAAGACCGAGACCACAACCAAAATACCAAACAAAAACTCGTGTGACCTCAGTATCATCACATCATCGGTCCAAGTAAACAATAAAAGAAGATGATTACGAGAAGCAGAAAACAAGAGACATCAGTCAACAACGAGAAGCAGAAAACAAGAGACATCAGTCAACAAGAACCAATTCCCATATCTAACATCTACCCTTATCACATATCCACCTTACGTTAACAACAACAAACTTCTTTAATCTATTCTCTCTCGACACCAGACCATCATTCGATCAAAAACAAGACTAGTAAAATAAACAAATCAAAGAATCTCAATTTTTCTTCGTGAATCATATCAAGACCTTGAAGGACCTTATCACGAGAATATTTCATCACTAATTCTCTTGTTGAAGCTTCGCCTCATTCGATATCCGAATAATAATTAAAGAAAGGACAAAATAATTTTGTTTCATCATTCTTTGTATTCGGGTGTAAGTAAATCAAGACACAAAACTAAATACCTACCGTGACCTTTACAAAGATCTTGATGCTCTTTAGATCTTGATGCTGCTTTAACTGTAGACCAACGTGGGTGTTTGTTTAGTGTTCGGATTGGAGCAAAAAGAACGAAATGACATGATTTATTGTTTAATCGTTCATAGATTCGAGTGATTGGATAAAGTGGTTGGTTTCTTTGCATGTAAAATGAAAAGAATGATATGCAAGGTAGATTGATTACGTTATGTTAACTGAGTTGGGAAGTGGGTTTGGAGAGAAGATATGATGGGGGCAGAAATAACATGTGTGTGTGATTAGGGTTATCAAATGAGATATGACAGGGATTTAAGGGTCTTATACACTACCGATTAGGGTTTTCTCATTGGGCTTTCATAGTCAAAAATTGTTGGGCCCGAGTATTGTTATTAGTGTTTTGGGCCGTGTTATGTTGAATTGTTATAATGTGACATATATGATTGGTGTTGGATTGATCCGTCAATGATAATGAATTGGGCAACAATAATTATTGGGTTGGTATTATATCAAATCTCGGGCTAATTTGTGATTATTCAAATGTATTTTTAATACATTGGGTTAAATATTTGGTATAATATTTGGCAAAAAAGAGAGGTATTTTGGTTGTTACAAATTTTTCACGGGGATACAATTTGACAAGATCGGGAAACCATTATCAAATTCACTTAAACCGTCAAAAGGCTAGACTTGAGCATTTAACCACAAGATGTGACTACGGCGTTCATTCATTATCATTTATTTGAGGTTGAAGTGGAATTTCACGGGTGCGTGTACTTCGTATCTTGAAGATATTGGGGTTGGCTGGATGCATGATTCTTCGAGATCCATGTTCGAGCTTTTGTCCGTACAAATGACAGAGACTTGAGTTGTCTAGTTATACATGATGTTTGTTGGGTTCTCAGTGTATAACTATCACTTTAAGGAGTTACGTTGTAGTGCTCAGTGTCACACAAAGTTGTGGATACTCAAGAAGTGATGTACGTCTTATACTTGATGGTTGGTTGGTTGATGAGTATAGAGTACTTAGGGATTCGATGGGGGTGCGAACTCTCTACACCGCTCTTAGTCTTACATTAGTGCAAGTTTAAGTCACAAGTTCGGGCTATTTTACTTCGTTGTCAAGTTCGTAATATTGGGTTTCTCCATCAGTAGTCACTACAAAGAGCCGTCAGAATGATAATGGGGTCGGTAAAGAGTTAGTTGAGAGGGGTATAAAAGAGTAGAGATGTTTATCAGCAGTTGATTCTCATGGGGCTAGTTATGGCACTCCACACTTGTTTGGTTAATTGGACATATGGTGTTACGCTGCCTCCGATTTTCNTAGTGTAGGGAAAGGTACTTACAGAAACAGGAACTAAAGCAATCCAAAAATAGAGATCATGCCACAAAAGTATAAAGCCAAATTAGAAGGCATTTCAAGAATCCGCAATTTTCATTTATCCCTATTTACTATAGGCGGAAATTTTGAACATTTTACTTGTCAAATAGTCGATTTGGGTTATGTTCCGTGTCTGACGGGTCAAGCACGTACATTTCTAAGATAATTAGCTTACAGGGGACCATGCCAAATAGGTCAAATCTATAGAGCTAAATAACTTGATCAATATTGGCACAACTTCTAAAATCATTATGACCCATAGTTCCTTAAGAAAATGAATCCCGGAATATTAAATGATATATGTGGCCTGAAAGTAATCGTACCAGTGAGATCTGCTACTATGTTCATTTAAATTATTTGAACGTATAGCCGTAGCATTCCAGACCTCACGAATGCTCTCAACCTTAGCTTCCATAATCCCCGGCACATGATGAGCACCTTAGCTTGCCTAACTTCCAATCTGAATATGAAACAAATATGAAATATATAAAAATCATGACCTAATAAGCTTCACAATTGCCAATTTTTTTTTACATCGAATAATGTTATTTCTGAATGCATGTGAGGTTCATATTTCAAACGAGTTTATTGCGTAAAAGGTCTGTATAAAACTATAAAAGCAAGATAATTGACTTACTTATGTTAACTTTGTTGCATCAGCAATGACAAAAGGAGCATTAGAAATTTTTTTTGTCACATTTGTCAAATAAAACAATAAAACAAGTAATTTTTTTGGAAATACATTTGTCACATTCTTCAAATAAAACAATTAATTTTTTTGGAAATAAGCTATCAAATAAGCAAATAAAAGCTAACTTCGACATAAATAAGCACAGCTTTTGCCCTAATTAAACCTCATCAAAATTAGGTAAACTTGAAAACTGTATCCGCTAAACCTAAGCTTCATTAACTCGAATAAGCAATCAAATCAACAATCAAAATTAGGTCAAATAAGCTTCATTATTCAACGAATTTACAACAAATCTCGATAATTAGACAAAATTAGTGTGTGATAATTAGGGATTAGAGATAAGAGATAACCTGCTCCAAAATCAACACTAAAGCCCTAACTCGTCAGAGATAATAGATACACGGTTACTAAACTTATAACAAAACCTAACTGATGAAGCCGCCGGTGTATGCGACGGTGAAGCCGCCGGTGTATGCGGAGGTTAGTGGTGGATGTTTCCGTGGTGGTTACCGGTGGCGCATGGCTTAGGGTTACATTATTGTGTGGTTGAGTTACGAGAGATATGAGAGTACTTGGAGTTATATTCTGATTATTGAGAAGGTGGATGTGCAGTGAAGTTAGTCGTGAATGGGGATTCAAGTTAATATCATTGAGAAGGTGAAGGTGAAGGTTGAATCCGCCTTTTTTTATCCGGGTCAGGTCGAATAAGAAGAACTGTTGGTGTATTATGTTATGGGTGATGATGGGAATCATTTTAATTTCACTCAACTTTATAATACTAGTACAAGTTATTTTTTTTACATGTTTGATATTCAAGTTACTTTTTAATATTCTTACATATTATAAAAAATAATATTGTGTTTGAAAGTTTGTGTTCAAATAATATGTTCAAGGGAGAGAATCTCATCAAAGAAAGTTAAATATTTGTAATTTTGCATATATCTCTATAATTTTTTATCCATAACATGTCGGTGTGATAGTGTTTACAATTTGTGGATTATTATACGAATATGCAAGTTTAAGTACGTATGTATCTAATTACCATTATTTTTAATCATTTTATAGCAATTTGTGAAATAGTGACCAGAATTTCGTCACTAATGTTTAATGACCAAATTTCTCGTCACTATTCTAGATCAAAAATACCTATCGTGTAATTTAGTGACTACATAGTGACCACTTATAAGTTTCGTCACTGACTTTTTACTGATGATAAAAAATAATGACCATAAATTATATCGTTACTATTTTCTTCTAAATAGTGACCAAAAAAATTCTCGTCACTGAAGCCGCTTTTTCTTGTAGTTTCAAGGTAAACTGTCCATAGTCAAATATACTTAATACGAGATACAGTTAAACATATATATTCAGGAAGTTGTATCAAGCCTATCTAATTTACATTCTAAATATTTGACAAACATGAAGTAAAAATTACGAATCTAGTACAAAATTGATTTTTAGCGCATTAACATTATAAGCTCGATCTTTTAAACTAATATAAGTAGTTAAGGCTAGAATGTTACAAAAACAAAACTCGCATAAAACTATCCTTAAAGTTATGCACAATGGGCCTGAAAACTTCGGTCGATCGGAGAAGGTGACCGATTTGAATATTGATCGAGCCCTATGTGGCACAAGGGTCAAACATCGGTCGAGGAACCCAAAAAACAACAATCGGTCTAAATCCCGACCGATATTACACACACACCTTTCTTTCTTTTTATTTTTTTTAACTCGGTCATCGACTGTGACAACTTAGTCATGTCTGGTTACCGAAGAGAGAAAGTTGATGTAGCATGAGATGACCTGAGTTACCACTGTGCATAGCCTAAGTACACAAAAGGCAAAGGTGCCACCTTTGCGGCAAGCCCGCTCCCTCACTTTTGTTGCCGTCAATTTGCTTTCTTCGTGGAAAGCTTAGATGGCAAACACAAAAGCCTTCGCGTGTGGGGGTTTTTTTTTTTATATATATTTATTTTATATTTTAAATCACAAAGATGATGAAAAGTTAGAGAGAATATGATGCAAACATTTTTAAAAGGCAAGTTAAGTAGAAGAAACTAGTATACGTGACAAGGGTATCCACATGCTTCATGTCTCCACCCAAAAATAGAAAGTTTTAGTTATCACTTGAATTTTTTCATGAAAACAAAGGGTAAAGTTTATGGTGTTTCTGTCAAGTATATAGACGTTGAGGGGGACAAATGCAAAATAGTACCCATTCTTATGTGGTGATGTGGGGCAGTGTGGGCAATGCACGTCTTACGAGAATCGATCACTTTTTTGAATAAAAATAAAAAATCAGTACAAGCGGTGGTCGTATTATTTGTTTTCATATGGAGTGACACCCATTTTTTTAAAGTTTTCATATGGAGTACACCCATTTTTTTACCAATTTTATTCTACATTAACTTTAGAGCATTAGGTGCCATGACATAGTTCATCTCATTATTCGGGCTCACTGGGTGCCAATCACTATAACAAACCTCTCTCATTTTTAGCTAATATCAACTTACTCATTTGAGGCCCATCACCTACAACATTATCTTTTATTTAATAAAAAACATATGTAAAACGGTAATATTAAAAAGTGAGACCGTTCAATGTCAGATTTTCATCTCGCCGTGCAGACGAGTAACTCTTGAATAGCGAGCTACGGCAAGGTAGGCCGGTGTCATGGCGAGCCATGGCATAGTGCCATGTCACCACGGTGAGCTCCACAACGAGCCCACACCGTGTGCTCTTAGAGACATATACGACGACGAAATAATCTATAGATATGCTGGTTAAGATTAATCTGTCATTAAATTAGCAAGTGTTATAAACTACAAAAATTTAATTCGATTGATACCACAAAATAATGATTAGAATTTAGTGTTAGAAGTGGAGTTAAGGTTTATGACTCCTAGTCACCTACATACCAACAACTAACCTACATTGCTTAAATTATGGGTTTAAGGAGTGTTTGGCTAAGCTTATTAAACGTAAACTTATTTGGACTTATTGTTTATAAGCTTCAATTTTGTAGCTTATTTTGAGACTTGTTGGCTTATATAAGTTTGTTATAGCATGTTAAATTTACATAAGCCGACAAGTTTCAAAATAAGCCACAAAATTGAAGCTTATAAAAAGTAAGCCCAGATGGGTTTACATTTAATAAGCTTAGCCAAACAGGCATTAACCAAGGAAAGCTCTTAAGTTGTGGTTAACAAATGATTTTTATTGGGACACACTTTATGCTTGACTATAATTGGATGAAAATCTAAAAAAAGAAAAAAAAAAAAAAAAAAATCTAGAAAAGCCTATTAACACTTGATTGTGATTGGATAAATTGTTTTTTAACAATTAATCGTAATTTTAAAAAAATAACATCTTAATTCTTAACCATTAACAAAGCCATAATTTTTAATATTATTTTGTTAAGCTATTTGTTATAAATTGTAAATGCTGAGGAGATCTTCGTTTAAGCTAATTATATATATAAATATAGAGCGTCAAATAGGCACGTTCCTATTGGCTGCCTTTGTTTTCATGCCTGTTTCTATGGCCCAGCCCAATGCTACTCTCCAGGCCCTATATCTTAGCCCATGTTTTCCCTTTTTTCTTTTTTCGCAAAAGTAACAGAAAGTGATAAAAGTTTGGAAATACATGAACAAAATAATGTAAGACGTAGAAAGTTGAATATATAAAGGGCAATTAAGTACATTAAACAACAAGTAGCTCAGTAAAAGTATGACACTACTTCATCTAGCTTCTATTTTTGAAGCATCTTTTTCTACATAAAGGCTACAAGCTTGATATCCAAACAAGGCTAATTTTCGTACATAAGTTATCAAATGATTTGCCACCCCAAAACTATATTACCCCAATCGCGGATGTCTGCTTGAGATACGTACCGCATAAACGTCGACCCAACCATATACCCGCCCCAACGCGGCGGGCACAAATACCTTGTTTATAAAGATGGGAGCTGGTTCTAGCTCTTGAAGTACGCAACACAAAAATTTTGTAACTGTTTTCAAAGTCTTCTCTCGTTATCTCAAAATGTTTACACAGTTTTGTGACATTAGTTATAAAACCGATATATTCACGCCAAAAACATACACTAGTCCACACCTTCAAGAAAACTTTAGCTCATACTAAAACTTGACTTAAAGCAAATAAGTTAACCTCGACACCATTAAATTATAGTAATCTACTACCCGTAATCTAAATTCACCAATATTTTATGTTTTTTAGCTAGATCAATATTGTTTAACAAGACGCACGACTAGGCCATTTAAACGTTTAAATGGGCCACATATTGGACAAGACCTTACAATCATCAAATCCAAACTACTTTTTCTTTTTGTTTTCTTTTTTTAAAATTTCCTTTTTTAGGTCGTTTGTTGTGTTGATTTTGAACAAGAATTTTCGTTGCTCGCGCATTAAGCGTGATGATTCTTATTAATATAAAAATGCATACACTACAAAAAACTAGTTGAATTCTCCACATTTTAAAGGCCAAATGGCCACATTTAAAAATGTGTAAAATTATTGATTCCACACTTTCTCATGTGTGGTAATAATGAGTGACAAATTTGCTACACATATAAGTGTGGAGATATTATTCAAATGTCTGTGGTTAAAAGTGTGGAAATATTCTTTGAATGTCTACATCTAAAAGTGTGGCAAACTTGCAAAAAATGTTCAAAAATAAAAGTGTGGAGACATTTGCCACACCTATAAGTGTAGCTTTATTGTAATTGTTCACACTTATATATGTGGATTATTTTTTAAATATTTGTGACATTTGTAAGTGTAGCAAAATTATTATCCATATAAAAAAAAGTCCACAGTTGTCCATACCGTGGCAAAATAAGTGTGAAGAATAGCACTATTTTTTGTAGTGATACGTGTAAATTTCTCTTTTTAAACATAAAATATCGTAAACCAAACTCGCGACTTTTGCTATAATGCGCTCAATTAACACACTAAGAATACAAAATAGAAAGTTGAAGATGATAAAGTTTAGAAAGTAAAATTTTTGGTAATAATATTAGGGTAAAAGATAATATTTACATAAAGTTGAATACAAAGTAGAAATTAGAGAAAGTTAAAGGGGTTAAATTATAAATATAAAAGCTTACATGAGTTTGTACTTTGTAATGACATATATAATTTTTATATAAACTAACTTATTTTAAATACTCAGGACCTTATAATCCCCTGTAAGCTCGCATCTAAATTAAAACAACCAAGTGAGGAGTTTCAAAAAGAGAAATGGCTAGCATGAATAAATTTGTAAGTAAATTTGCATACTTGTAGCCACTTTATTTTAACTTGTTTTTAAAACTCATCATGTCTTATTAAACTGAGGGTTTTACTCACTACCATTTTAACTTGTTTGGTACACAAATGTAAATCCAAAAAAAGGCAGATAATGACGGAATGTTAACACTTTCGTTAGATAGGTCAACTTGCAATTGCATAATTAAATGCTAAACCAATAAATAAAAGGGTATAGAATGCATTCGAAGTCAGAAATTTGCGAGGGCGACAACTCCGGTAAATTCCAATTTTCATGTCAACAACTCAATATGATAGTTCAAATTAAACTTGAGAGGATCTTGTTCCTATCATTTTCATTTGTGGTTATTCATATACACCCAAAGATCATTTGATCTTGTATTTCTCGATGATAATATATATTCTTCTTGCACCTACTAATCAAGGTCGAGGTCCCTAAATAAAAGGGTATAGAATGCATTCGAAGTCAGAAATTTACGAGGGCGACAACTCCGGTAAATTCCAATTTTCATGTCAACAACTCAAAATGATAGTTCAAATTGAACTTGAGAGGATCTTGTTCCTATCATTTTCATTTGTGGTTATTCATATACACCCGAAGATCATTTGATCTTGTATTTCTCGATGATAATATATATTCTTCTTGCACCTACTAATCAAGGTCGAGGTCCCTAGCAGACAAACGTTTAGCTTCAACTAGTTCAGTTTTTGTCTTTCTCATGAGTGGTTGCATTGCAATTAAGTATAAAATAGCTAACTCGGTATGGTCATCAAACACACCACCTCCAAATTAGCGTCACATCAACATTCAATAAACGATCAAAACCACCACCTTTTGTGTATATATTGATAAAGATGATGTGTGAAATTATGAATAAAAATAATGTGTTACGGGGGTACTTATAAGTAAATAAAATGTTAAGTTTTTTTCTTTAAAAAAAAATTAACCGTCGAGAGACGCACTTTCACATTTTGATGGCTTTTTGCTTGTAACCATTCGGTGGTTGAGACCACCAAAAAGGAGAAAAAAAACCACCACCGTGCACGATGGTGGTCTAGTCCTATGTGGTTCAAGCGTGGTGCACTCCACCAATAGGTGGTACTTTACCACTATAGTGACCAGCCTAATGTGTTCATTTTCAAATAACCCTTGTTTGTGATCTTTTACCTTTCTAAGCCCTGCTCGCTAGCAGGGAATCTAGTTCAGCAAGGCCCATAGGGTTAGCTTGCTTGAAGTTGGAGCATCTCTGGTGGTATCATATATAGGATCGCACAATATATCGCTTATTATACTAGTAGTAAGAGAAGGAGAAGAATTTGATGATTTATGAGATAAACTCACGAACATATTTTTTAAGGGGGATAATTTCGCCATTTAGTTGATAATAATGAATCATGGATAAAGGTAACTCTAGTATTACAATTACATTGTTTCAAATGCCAATTATTTCGAAAGGGGCTGGAGATATAAAGCCGAACGGGTTCAACAGAACAAAAAACTTTTTTGTAATCTTAGCACAAATTTAGCATTAGTTTTCGTTTTGAACACAATGACATTATATGCAAACGTTACTAGTTTTGGTTTTGAATTCACTCGATAAAATGTTTGGCGCATACACATTTATTAGTGAACAAGACTTTTCTTAATTTGATCGCTCACGAGAACTTCAAATACTTTTAACAATTCTTCCTGAAGTAGCATGTACTAACAAACCAATTTCAAAACTTGAACATTGTTCATGGCTTGTGGTTAGGAATAAATAGTTTATATATGTACCGAAAAGCAATCACAAAAAATGGAGATACCTGAGAAACTGAGAAGTGAAAATGAATATGACATTTTATCCAGAAAGATTGTGCATGCATGTGACTTATATTTAGCCAAGTCTTTTGAGTCAATTGTCAAAGCCAAACATCATCATATAAGAACCTGAATTCATGCTAGTCGAGCACTTATATGAGTTACAATTATACGTATAGTTCAAGAGTTGAATTAAGCCTTTACTTTTTATTTTGAATATTTGTCAAACATGCCAAAGTTAAAACAATGCAATGTTAGATAGAAGTTACAAACACACTTTAGGGTTAATACGTCTTATTTAGATAGAAGTTACAAACACACCACAGGTATCTCATAATGGCCTGATTGGTACTATCAGGATCAAGATGGAGTATATTATTCGGAAGGTATATCGGTCTTTTGAGCAACTTTTTCATGTGTTTCCGTAACCTGTGGGAATAGTTAGTTAACGGTTCATGAGACAAAATAGCCATAAACTTTAACAATATATAAGTTAATAATGTAGAAAAGATTATTCATCAAAGAAGCATAAAATTTTCTTTTGTACCCACCTCCTGGTCAACATCCACTGCTTGCGTATGATTAACAGCTTCTAGAACCTCTAACAGAACAGTAGCAGTCCGGTATGCCTTGCTAAGCTGTGCACTGGACAACAATATAGAAGTTAACAAGAGAAAATAGAAAAATCCAAGATGCAAAAGGCAGCATTAATTAATACTGCTTAAGCTACTTCGTGTTTTAGAACACTCACGGCCCGTCTGCCTTATCAACGGCACTTTCAAAAGGTTGGACGTATGTTGAGTAATAATGTGGATAAAAACTCTGCATTTCAAGTGCATCACTTTTCTTCATCCTCCCGATCAAGGTTGGATCATTTTCCTGTTCATAATAACAAATATTTTGGTTAAACATCCCAAAAATGAGAAAAAAGAAAGGACAAGAAAATCGTGAAGTTATTTCCCAACCACCAAAATCGACAATTAGATTTTAGAGAGTACTAACCCGATCAAGACGCTGAAGAAGGGCAGTTTTGAATTGACGGACACCACGTCCACTAGAAATGGGATCCAGCTTATGGGCTTTTTCAAATGCATAAAATCGACCTGCAGTAAAGCCATCAACAAAGATTTAGAACAAGAAATAAGTACCTCAATGTAGATGTAAATCCAACATTTCAACTAACCTATTTCCAGCTATGTCTTGATACTTTTTTTGGCTGATCACCTACTATGGCCTAAATACTACTAGAGTACTAGTCGCTTTATAACTAATTTTCCTCGATGCAAACTCCACGAACAATACGCTTCACCACTAAGAATAATTTGACAAAGCTTCCACACGGCAGTATTATTATGTATTGACTTTGTAGTCGTATTAACGTAAAACATATTTTTGTATTTAATTTAGCATAAGGTCGTACAGTCAACAAGATTAAAAAAAAAATATGTTTTACGTTAATACGACTACAAAGTCAATACATAATAATACTGCCGTGTGGAAGCTTTGTCAAATTATTCTTAGTGGTGAAGCGTATTGTTCGTGGAGTTTGCATCGAGGAAAATTAGTTATAAAGCGACTAGTACTCTAGTAGTATTTAGGCCATAGTAGGTGATCAGCCAAAAAAAGTATCAAGACATAGCTGGAAATAGGTTAGTTGAAATGTTGGATTTACATCTACATTGAGGTACTTATTTCTTGTTCTAAATCTTTGTTGATGGCTTTACTGCAGGTCGATTTTATGCATTTGAAAAAGCCCATAAGCTGGATCCCATTTCTAGTGGACGTGGTGTCCGTCAATTCAAAACTGCCCTTCTTCAGCGTCTTGATCGGGTTAGTACTCTCTAAAATCTAATTGTCGATTTTGGTGGTTGGGAAATAACTTCACGATTTTCTTGTCCTTTCTTTTTTCTCATTTTTGGGATGTTTAACCAAAATATTTGTTATTATGAACAGGAAAATGATCCAACCTTGATCGGGAGGATGAAGAAAAGTGATGCACTTGAAATGCAGAGTTTTTATCCACATTATTACTCAACATACGTCCAACCTTTTGAAAGTGCCGTTGATAAGGCAGACGGGCCGTGAGTGTTCTAAAACACGAAGTAGCTTAAGCAGTATTAATTAATGCTGCCTTTTGCATCTTGGATTTTTCTATTTTCTCTTGTTAACTTCTATATTGTTGTCCAGTGCACAGCTTAGCAAGGCATACCGGACTGCTACTGTTCTGTTAGAGGTTCTAGAAGCTGTTAATCATACGCAAGCAGTGGATGTTGACCAGGAGGTGGGTACAAAAGAAAATTTTATGCTTCTTTGATGAATAATCTTTTCTACATTATTAACTTATATATTGTTAAAGTTTATGGCTATTTTGTCTCATGAACCGTTAACTAACTATTCCCACAGGTTACGGAAACACATGAAAAAGTTGCTCAAAAGACCGATATACCTTCCGAATAATATACTCCATCTTGATCCTGATAGTACCAATCAGGCCATTATGAGATACCTGTGGTGTGTTTGTAACTTCTATCTAAATAAGACGTATTAACCCTAAAGTGTGTTTGTAACTTCTATCTAACATTGCATTGTTTTAACTTTGGCATGTTTGACAAATATTCAAAATAAAAAGTAAAGGCTTAATTCAACTCTTGAACTATACGTATAATTGTAACTCATATAAGTGCTCGACTAGCATGAATTCAGGTTCTTATATGATGATGTTTGGCTTTGACAATTGACTCAAAAGACTTGGCTAAATATAAGTCACATGCATGCACAATCTTTCTGGATAAAATGTCATATTCATTTTCACTTCTCAGTTTCTCAGGTATCTCCATTTTTTGTGATTGCTTTTCGGTACATATATAAACTATTTATTCCTAACCACAAGCCATGAACAATGTTCAAGTTTTGAAATTGGTTTGTTAGTACATGCTACTTCAGGAAGAATTGTTAAAAGTATTTGAAGTTCTCGTGAGCGATCAAATTAAGAAAAGTCTTGTTCACTAATAAATGTGTATGCGCCAAACATTTTATCGAGTGAATTCAAAACCAAAACTAGTAACGTTTGCATATAATGTCATTGTGTTCAAAACGAAAACTAATGCTAAATTTGTGCTAAGATTACAAAAAAGTTTTTTGTTCTGTTGAACCCGTTCGGCTTTATATCTCCAGCCCCTTTCGAAATAATTGGCATTTGAAACAATGTAATTGTAATACTAGAGTTACCTTTATCCATGATTCATTATTATCAACTAAATGGCGAAATTATCCCCCTTAAAAAATATGTTCGTGAGTTTATCTCATAAATCATCAAATTCTTCTCCTTCTCTTACTACTAGTATAATAAGCGATATATTGTGCGATCCTATATATGATACCACCAGAGATGCTCCAACTTCAAGCAAGCTAACCCTATGGGCCTTGCTGAACTAGATTCCCTGCTAGCGAGCAGGGCTTAGAAAGGTAAAAGATCACAAACAAGGGTTATTTGAAAATGAACACATTAGGCTGGTCACTATAGTGGTAAAGTACCACCTATTGGTGGAGTGCACCACGCTTGAACCACATAGGACTAGACCACCATCGTGCACGGTGGTGGTTTTTTTTCTCCTTTTTGGTGGTCTCAACCACCGAATGGTTACAAGCAAAAAGCCATCAAAATGTGAAAGTGCGTCTCTCGACGGTTAATTTTTTTTTAAAGAAAAAAACTTAACATTTTATTTACTTATAAGTACCCCCGTAACACATTATTTTTATTCATAATTTCACACATCATCTTTATCAATATATACACAAAAGGTGGTGGTTTTGATCGTTTATTGAATGTTGATGTGACGCTAATTTGGAGGTGGTGTGTTTGATGACCATACCGAGTTAGCTATTTTATACTTAATTGCAATGCAACCACTCATGAGAAAGACAAAAACTGAACTAGTTGAAGCTAAACGTTTGTCTGCTAGGGACCTCGACCTTGATTAGTAGGTGCAAGAAGAATATATATTATCATCGAGAAATACAAGATCAAATGATCTTCGGGTGTATATGAATAACCACAAATGAAAATGATAGGAACAAGATCCTCTCAAGTTCAATTTGAACTATCATTTTGAGTTGTTGACATGAAAATTGGAATTTACCGGAGTTGTCGCCCTCGTAAATTTCTGACTTCGAATGCATTCTATACCCTTTTATTTAGGGACCTCGACCTTGATTAGTAGGTGCAAGAAGAATATATATTATCATCGAGAAATACAAGATCAAATGATCTTTGGGTGTATATGAATAACCACAAATGAAAATGATAGGAACAAGATCCTCTCAAGTTTAATTTGAACTATCATATTGAGTTGTTGACATGAAAATTGGAATTTACCGGAGTTGTCGCCCTCGCAAATTTCTGACTTCGAATGCATTCTATACCCTTTTANAATATAAGTAGATTAAATGTAGATAACTTGGGTTAGTTGACTAGCAACTAATTCCGCCCTCTCCTCCAAAACCAGAGATTTTACCTGCTTTCATAAAAATATAAAAATACAAAAAGAATCTTCCTCCACCCTTAGACCTAGATTAGAGTAGCCTGTAGCCTAACGAACACTATTCCCTGCGAGAGAACGATCAATCCCCCGGTACTTGCCACTACACTATGCTACATCGGTCAGGTACACTGCCTGGTGGGGATTGCAAGCTTCTCGAGATCCCTCGAGAGGTAAAACGTAGTGCGTGTTGCAATCCACGCGCATCATACACTCGGACTTGTGGACTTCCCTAATTCCGAGTCTTTCTGGTTTCAAATACTATGTCTTATTTTTGGATCATTATTCTCAGTTTGTTTGGGTTTATCCTTTAGTTAATAAATCTGATGTTCTGTCTAAATTTATTTTGTTTCGTACCTTTGTTCGTACTCAATTTATGTGTGAAATCAAGTCTTTTCAGTGTGACCATGGTGGGGAATTTGATAACCATGCTTTTCATAAGCTATTTTCTGATAATGGGATTCACTTTCGTTTCTCTTGTCCTCGTACCTCACAACAAAACGGGAAATCTGAGCGGATGATTAGAACTATCAACAACCTTATTCGTACCTTATTATTTCAGGCTCACCTCCCACCCAATTATTGGACTGAAGCACTTAATATGGCTGTTTATCTATTAAATATTTTACCCTCACGTGCCATTGACAATGAAGTCCCATTTACTCGCCTTTTGGTTTAACCCCTGACTATTGCCTCTTACGTACCTTTGGGTGTCTTTGTTATCCACACCTTGATACTAATAACAAATTGGGCACTCGGGCGACACCTTCCATTTTCTTAGGTCATGCCACCAATCATCGTGGTTATCGTTGTTTAGATTTGAACACTAATAAAATTATCCTTTCCCGCCATGTTACGTTTGATGAGACTGTTTTCCCGTTTGCCTCAAAGACAGCCAATGCCACTCCCACTGCCAGTCCCTCTTATGATTTCTTGGAGGACATATCTAATATCATCTCCAACATTCTCAAATTGTCTCCCACCACTTCACCCAATGTACAAACTGATCATCAAGATGTTCCTCCTATTATAAACATGCCTCCTACATCTGATGCGCCCATGAGCCACCACCTGCACCACAACAACAATCTCTCACTACTCCTATTTCAATTCCATCACCGCCTCCTTCTGTTTCCGTTTCCCCTGATCCACCAATCCCACCTGTTAACTCGAACCCGGTTTCGATTCACCCCATGGTCACCCGTTCTCGTGTCGGGACTACTCGTCCTAATCCCCGTTATGCTGGTCATGTGTCAACTATTTCTCCTTCCCCTCGGTCATATAAGGAAGCTTTTAATAATCCCAGTTGGCGAAATGCTATATATGATGAGTATAATGCACTTATTAAAAATAAAACTTTAATTAGTGTACCGCGACCTGAGGGTGTCAATATTGTTCGTTGTATGTGGTTATTTTGCCATAAGTATTTGGCTGACGGCACTCTTAGTCGGTACAAGGCACGTCTTGTCGCCAATGGTAGCACACAGATTGAGGGAGTTGATGTTGATGAGACTTTTAGTCCGGTTGTTAAGCCGGGCACCATTCGAACTGTTCTTAGTTTAGCGATTTCTCGACATTGGCCTGTTCACCAGCTTGATGTCAAGAATGCTTTTTTACATGGTGATTTAACTGAGACAGTTTATATGCATCAACCTCCCGGTTTTCGGGATCCAGAGCATCCAGATCATGTTTCTTTATTGCAGAGGTCTCTTTATGGTCTTAAGCAAGCACCTCGGGCATGGTTTCAGCGGTTTGCTGCTTACATTACTACTGTTGGGTTTAGTCCTAGTCGTTGTGACTCATCCTTATTCATTTACAGATAGGGTGATTGATGAGACGAAAAATGTTACGTTTTTAGGGGTCCGTTTGAGTCCTAATTCGTATATTATTTGATCGGATTTCACCCAAAGTCGTTTCTTTTCTCATTTTAGGTACTTTTGAGGAGAAAATCACAAAAGAAGCATTTTCGGGCGTTTTCGGAGTGAAAAAGTG
>LBNU01005270.1:9830-21021 GCA_014162995.1 Artemisia annua | reverse complement strand
CACTATACTACATCGGTCAGGTACACTGCCTGGTGGGGATTGCAAGCTTCTCGAGATCCCTCGAGAGGTAAAACGTAGTGCGTGTTGCAATCCACGCGCATCAGTGATGATACTGCATTTTTGTTACTATATGTGGATGACATTGTGCTCACTGCTTCATCTGATAGTTTATTACAGAGGATTATTGCTTCTTTACATACGGAGTTCTCTATGACTGATTTGGGTGCTCTTAATTATTTTTTGGGTGTTTCAGTTACGCGTGACTCTTCTGGGATGTTTTTGTCACAGCGTAAGTATGCTATGGAGATCTTGGAGCGTGCACGTATGGTTGGTTGTAACCCTTGTCAGACTCCTGTTGATACTGAATCTAAATTGGGTGATGTTGGTGATCCGGTTTCTGATCCTAAGTTATATCGCAGTCTTGCTGGTTCTCTACAGTATCTTACTTTTACTAGGCCGGATATTTCTTATGCAGTGCAGCAGGTTTGCCTTTTTACGCATGATCCTCGCGAGCCTCATTTCTCATCTCTTAAGCGGGTTTTGAGGTATGTTCGGGGCACATTAGACTATGGTTTGCAATTGTTTTCGTCCTCTACTTCCTCTTTGGTTGCTTATTCGGATGCTGATTGGGCTGGTTGCCCTACTACAAGGCGATCTACTTCTGGCTATTGTGTTTTCCTTGGCAACAATCTCCTCTCCTGGTCCTCAAAGCGTCAGCCGACACTTTCTCATTCTAGTGCAGAGGCAGAGTACCGTGGTGTTGCCAATGCTGTTGCTGAGACCTGTTGGTTGCGAAACCTGTTACGTGAGTTGCATACGCCTTTGTCTTCCGCTACGCTTGTCTACTGTGATAATGTTAGTGCCGTATACTTATCTTCCAATCCGGTTCAGCATCAACGTACAAAGCATATAGAGATTGATATTCATTTTGTACGAGATTTGGTTGCTGCTGGTCAAGTTAGAGTTCTTCATGTGCCGTCGCGCTATCAGTATGCAGATATATTTACCAAAGGCTTACCTTCAGCGTTGTTTGAGGAGTTTAGAACCAGTTTGAGTGTCCGGTGTCCTCCCGCTCAAACTGCGGGGGAGTGTTAGTCGTATTATTGTATAAGTCCAGTTATTGTTTATTAGGCTAAGGCCCGTATGTGTCTTGTTAGGGTTAAGGCCCGTAGGTCTCTATATATTGTATTATTCGGATTGAATGAAACGACAGTTAACCTAAATATCCTACAGATACTAGCTATGTTTATTAGGCTAAGTCGTATTATTGTATAAGTCCAGTTATTGTTTATTAGGCTAAGGCCCGTATGTGTCTTGTTAGGGTTAAGGCCCGTAGGTCTCTATATATTGTATTATTCGGATTGAATGAAACGACAGTTAACCTAAATATCCTACAGATACTAGCTATGGCCGTCCCATGAATTTATGAAATTTTTGAGGGCCCCGGACGAAATTGAATAATAAGGCTTGTTATATATAAAGTTTCACCGTTTATAAGATATAATGCAATTAGCTAGGTATCAAAATGTTCTAACATATTACTCATTTAAGATATTTTTTCTCATCTAAATATATATATATATATATATATATATATATATATATATATATATATATATATATATATATATATATATATATATATATATATATATATATATATAATATTCGTGAAAAATACGTGTACAGATGCATATAATTATCAACAGGACAAATTTTGGGGCTCCTAAAAATTTTAAGGCCCTGAGCGGTCGCTCACCTTGCACATCCTCAAAGA
This sequence comes from Artemisia annua, assembly GCA_014162995.1. Lineage (NCBI taxonomy): Eukaryota > Viridiplantae > Streptophyta > Magnoliopsida > Asterales > Asteraceae > Artemisia > Artemisia annua. The sequence goes on along the minus strand of LBNU01005270.1, from coordinate 19,244 downwards.
CGGCCATGATACTAGCATTTGAAAGAATATAGCATGTCTAATTGTCATAACATTGTTACCTTTGTAATAATATACTCGTTATTGATATAGGATTTGATAAAACTTTGATAACTAGTTTGCACCAAAATTTTTTTTTGATAACTAGTTTATTGATATAGCCTTTTATTCCGTGGGGCATTATCTCTTAAACTAGCTATAAATTACAAGTTTACAGCTAATGTTTGCTCAAAAAAATAAAAAAATAAAAAAATAAATAAAATAAAAAATAAAAAATTACAACCAATGAATCTTTCAAAATCCACATGGAACACCAATTACCAAAAGCCTTCACTCACCGCAAAAAAAATAGTTGAATCTCCACACTTTTTTCTCCACACTTCTAAAAGTGTTTAAATTTTACTAATTTATTAACACTTAATAGTGTGTAAAATTTAGTTACATTAATAGGTGTTGAAAAAAATTGTAAAACAACAAATTTTTCACACTTATAGTTGTCTAAAAAAAAGTTCACACTTTTTAGTGTAAAGAATTATAAGATTTCTTCACACTTTTAAGTATGAAAGTTATTTGTAGGGTTATTTACACATATAGGTAATGAACTTAGAATTTCCTATGTTATGTAACGAATTTTCAAAAATATTAAGTTAAGTAACAAAACTTTCAAAAACCGTTAAAGTTAGGTAATTATACCCATTGTTGCAACTGGTAACTGGTTGACCCGGTTACTTTTGTTTGACCATTATGTTTGACCACTTATAACGTTTTGAGTAAATTACACCGTTCGTCCCTATCTCTAACGTCCGTTAAATCTGAATGTTAAGTCCCCTCATGTGACTTGCACATGAGGGTATAGTAGTCTTTTCATTTTACCCCACCACCATCATCAAAACATAAACCCAGATAACCATTGCTTTTTTATAAAAACAACATAAATCCAAACAACAACCAGAAGTCAATCAAGGACATACATGACCAACTTCTCAAATAATATACCAAGATCTTGAAATCATCAATGGATCTTAATCTCAAAGCATGAACATTTTATAAATCTCAGATCTCAAAATTAAACGAACAAGTATACAAACAAAAAAGAAGGAACACATCTATTAACTTTCCGGCGAGACTAAGGCGGCTCGACGGTAGTTGGATAATGGCAGCGACGGCAGATTCGTCCAATCGAGTGTTTCCATCCAAATTGCCACCACAACAGATTTGGTGGGAAGTTTGGTTGGAGGTTGTTGCTTGGATGCTCTTGATGAAACTCTAAAAACTGATGAGAGATCGAATCAGTTTTGATAGGTTTATATAGACTACTGGTTTATGTTTGTTGTTATTGTTTTATTTCTTTTTGTTGTGTGTATATTTAGGTGTAGGATTGGGATTTCAGTTTATTGGACATATAATGTAGGTTGTGTGGTAGCATCAAAGTAAAAAACAAAGAAATGTTGAAGATGAAGTGTAAAGAGGGAAACACGGGGAATAGGGATATATAACCGTTCTTGATGACGTGGCATGTGGGCCCAAAATTGTTCCCGGTAAATTACATAACTTTGACGGTTTTAAAAAGTTTTGTTACCTAACTTAATATTTTTGAGAGTTCGTTATATAACATAAAAATTTTTCCTAAGTTCGTTATCTATATGTGTAAATAACCCTTATTTGTAACACCCAAATTCCCCACACTTGGCTATGTTTGGCGACAGGTAGCAGTAAGCAGTAGCAATAAGCAGTAAGCTGTAGCAGTAAGCAGTAGCAGTAAGCATTAGTTGCTTGTTTAAAAAACGTGTTTGGTAACGTAGCTGTAGTTGTAATTATAAAATGTAAAATTACGTAAAAGGGCATATACTTATGAATGAATGTTATTTTTTAAGGGTAAATTGGTAATATTAAAAGTAAACGCTAGCGGTATATTGGAAAGCTTCTTTAAGAAGCATTAAGATTGCAAGCTTTTGAGGTGTTGTTAAACGCTAGCACCAGTGTTGCCAAACAAGCATTAAGACTGAAACGCTTGTCGCTTGTCGCTTACCACTCTTAAACGCTTCCAAAAAGGTGTTGCCAAACATGACCTTTGAGGAAGTGTGGAGAATTTAGGGCTCCACACTTTAAGGAAGTGTGGAGAATTTAGGTCCACACATATAAGTGTGACATTTTTTTTGACACATGAAAATTTATTGTTTTACAAATTTTTTTCCACACTTATTAATGTAACCAATTTTTATACACTATTAAGTGTTAATAAATTAGTAAAATTTTACACACTTTTTAGAAGTGTGGAGAAAAAAGTGTGAGGATTCAACTATGTTTTTTTAGTGAATGCTTGTGACTCTTCAAGTAAAAGTTAAAGGACGTTATAGAGATTTCACTCCAACACAAATAAGTCTCCCTAATTTGCCGTAGAAAGGAACAACATATACTTAATAAATAATGTTACACGTACTTACCGGTGGTCGATCACGTCCTCTTGTACTCGAATGTTTTGCAGCGAGCTTTTTTAGTGTCATGAAGCAACTAACATACAATGTTTGACGTTTTAAGTATCATACTTGTTTGGCAATAAGCAACTAACATTTTCAATTCTCTTAAACGCTACTTTTAGTAGTAGTTACAAACAACTAATTAGTGCTTACACAAAATAGTTACACTTATACAACTATATTATTAAACGCTTCTATAAAAGCAAATATATATTGTTTTTCGCTACCAGTAGTTATGCAACTGATACTTGATTAGGTTGTTTTGGCTAATCCTATAAGATGTAGGGTTTTTTTTTTTTTTTTTTTTTTTTTTTTTTTTTTGAACGGCAGATTTATTAGAAACTAGCAAGGAGGTAGAAAATTATAAAATTATGGAACTAGGACATTTCATCCAAGTTACTCGATTAAAATTCGATTTATATCTATTAGAGCACTAAGTATAAGATAAAAGTACAATCTCATCAAAAAGATGCAGGGTTCATAATTAATGAAAATATCATGTAATCATGTAAAGAATTTTGATTAGTGAGCATATTAAGTGCGGCTACTTTTTTATTGCTTTTTTTGTGCAAGATTTAAGAAATTTTTAATTGGCGTAATGTTTGATATGTTGTAATGAAAGTTTGATATGTTGTAATGAAAGTAAGAATGAAAAAGATCATTACGGTGTAATGAAGAAAGACATGAAGATTCTCTCAAGTTAAAAAAATAACTTGATTCAAGTTGGGTGTTTGTAAGCCATTGGATTTGATCCATTGGCTCAAATCAAAAGAATTTCTTTTGATTTGAGTCATTGGATCAAATCTAATGTCTCACAATTCTCCAACTTGAGTCAAGTTATTTTTTCAACTTGAGGGGATCTCCTTCCATGAAGATGAAGAAGGAAGAAGATTCTCTCAAGTTAAAAAAATAACTTGACTCAAGTTGGGTGTTTGTAAGCCATTGGATTTGATCCATTGGCTCAAATCAAAAGAATTTCTTTTGATTTGAGTCATTGGATCAAATCCAATGCCTCACATTCCCCCAACTTGAGTCAAGTTATTTTTTCAACTTGAGGGGATCTCCTTCCGCATGTGACTAACCCACATAAACGTATCAATGGGTTGGATGCATATGCAAGCCTTTGAATCAAACGTCAAACCCATACGTCATTATTTAAGCTTAAATTCTTTACTTTCTTTGTAAAGTTGTGAACAAAACTGCAACAAAAGTGAAGATGTCGAACACGGAACCTAGAACTTTAACGTCAACCACGAGTTGCAACACCGAACATGAAACCGGCATCGGACAAATGAACAAAGAAGAACACAAAACCACAAAACTATCTACAAGAATATGCACACGGTATAATATCCGCGAACTCTTTATTAATCACCAATAAAGCTTTTACATCAAGACAAGAATAATGTATAAACTAGCATCCCCTCACCAGGGACGGAACTTGGACAACTTTCTTGGGGGGGGGGGGGACGGAATCGTTTGTAATGTGAAGTGTAGTTTTAATGTGTAACAAAACGTAATGCTAATACAATTATGCAACCAATGTGACTTAGTTAATGAGATTAATTAGTATTTACTAGTTGCTATTCGGGCAAGTGGTAGCTAAATTAAAAAGCATAAGGTCATTTATAAAATAGATAAACTAAAATCAATCATTAATTATACACACATAGATTAAAACATAATATAAAAAAACATAATATAAAGAGTTAGAACTTAACATTAATATTAGATGAAATCTTAAATGCAGTTTATGTTTTAAAAAGTATAAAATTCTTGGATGTGGAGCAATTAAATAGGGATTAGCCGTATTGTTACCTAGTTTTTAGGAGGGCTACGGGTTGAAAGTTTCTTTTATTCCAAATATTTAGGACAAAACTATAATAACGATGCATATATTTTTTTTTGAGGGGGGGGGGGGCACGACCCTCCCCTGCCCTCACAAAGTCCGTCCATGCCCTTCACCTCAATTTATAGAGATAAGGGGTATAATCCTTATGGAATTAGAATTTCATAGTATCGTTGCTTGCTTTTCACAACAAGCAATCCTAGTTTAAGTCTAACCTCAATTTTATTTAACTAAGTACAATTAAATCCCATACATAGACTAATTACACTTAGCCCACTAATAATTGCTACTATATCATAACAATTTCTACCTTAGTAGTGATTCTTAGTCTATACCAATAACATCTTCATCCAATGTTGGAATTTCAAACCAGGGATCACTTTGTTAACCGGCCTTTGTACCTTAGTAAATATCCAAGTTAATTTCCTTTGAACTCCCTCATCTTCTTCCTTTCAGCAACATTACCCTTTGCACCATCTTGACTAGGTACTCCGGTTTCCATAATGTCTACCCCATTTTACACCAAGGTGTACTTGCTCATTTACCAAAAAGTCTGTGTTTGTCTTTTCTTCAAGTTGCTTAACCTCCAACTTTCATTGAGCCAATGCAACATCAACATTACTATCCTGAATTACCTCAACTTCACAATTTTCCTACCTCAAACCAAACATTTTAACAAGTACTCCGTGGACTCCTATTTTAACACTAGGTACAAGTTGCTTGAACCCAACTTATTTAGAACCTACATGCTTTTCTACACTAACCCATCGAGTTTTATGATGTCAAACCTAGTATTCGTACTAGCCATTTTTCTTCAAACCTTCCTTTAACCTTGTCAAATTGATATAACCCTATACAAACGCTAAAGAATCAACTTTTTCAACAAGCTTCACAAACCGTGTGCTAAACCCGCTTTCCTGAAATTTTGATCTATTTGCCTTTAGAAAACCCCTAAAGATTCAACCTTTTTCACCTCAAAGCTACAAAACTTGTACGTACTCCAAATAATTACTTTCCTTGAATCCTTAAGAAACAGCTAAACCTTACTTGCTTTCCAAGTTATCACCAAGACTTGATCTTTAAAAAACCTACAGGAACCTTCAAACCCGATTTATCAACAAGCAACCAAGTCGGTACCTTGTAGAACCCAAGAACCTCGACTAATAATTGAACCACAAGAAGAACGCACTATAAGATCCTTCAAATAATTTACTTAAAAAAACCTTTAAGTCAAACCTTATATTTGGTTTTCTAAACCGAAAACCAAACAAAACACTACGTTTAATCGTTTAGTGAATATAAATGATAAGGTGAAGTAAGATTTTAGAAAACTAAAACCAACATCTTTGACTTTTTAGAAACACCCTTAATAGACCAAAGTTCCCCTAAACACTTGTCAACTAACTTGTAGTATTCTTTCATATGACTTTGGAACCCACAAAACACGTCTACGTCCTTTTCGTCAAAGAAACCCACAAGTTGATAAAACCCGAACTATCGACCGCGCCTCGAATTAGTAACAACCCTTCAGGGACCACAAAAATTGTAGCTCTAATACCACTTGTTCAACAAAACCTCAACAAACCTAAAGATGTCGAACATGAAACCTATAACCTTAACGTCGATCACGAGTTGCAAAACTGAACGCGAAACCTTGCGTTGGACAAATGAACAAAGAAGAACACGAAACTACAAAGTTATCGTCAAGAATATACACACGATATACCCTCAACGAACCCTTTATTAATAACCAATAAAGATGTTATATCGAAACAAGAATTATGAATAAACTAGCATCCTCCCTCATATCTATTTTTAGATTGAGGAGGTATAATCCTTATGGGATTAGCGTCCCATAGTATTCTTGCTTGCCTTCCATAGTTAGCAATCATAGTTCCAGTTTAACTTTAATTCTATTTAACTAAGTACAATTAAATCCTATACATAGAATAATTACATTTTAGCTTACTAAGAATTGCTACTATATATCATAACAATATTGAATACCATACATATTGAAAAAGTATTTTAAGTTATTTCATGAATGATTAAAAATACATGTCGAACGTGTCAAGGTTAAAACGAAACTATCTAATGACAATTTTTTGGAACATTATAATCTCTTTTGAAATAATGATGTTTAATAATCATAGGAAGCAGTCATTTTGAATTTGGGTAAGAGTGTGACTTTATACATTCTACCTTCTCATATTTCGCTTCAAGGTAATTGGATATTTTTGTACTATTCGATCTGCTTCATTTGAAGATGACCCGACTAGGTTTCTTTAGTTAATGTAATTTTCCTTTAAGAGTATATGCATACACACGGATTCAAATAATAACTCGTATAAAACCCATATCCAACACAGTAACGGTATTATTTAGAAAACATAATAAAAAATATAATGTAACATTTTTATTTGTATAAACTTGTAAACTTTTGTAAAAACAAAGGGTGTACTTTTTGTGTTTCTGCCTAGTATGCAGAAGTTGAGGGGTGTAAATGTAGAAAAAGCATAAGTTTTGGGGCAACGCATGAACTATGAGAAATCGATCACTTTTTAAAATGAGAATTTATTTGCACACTTTTAATTTTTATTAGCACACACCAATATATGCATTAAACATTTAGTATTTTAAATATAGTATGCTATAATTGTATGTATATCTTAGTGGCTCAATAAAAATAACATATAATGTGCAAATCAATAAAAATAATTTTTCCTTTTAGAATAAAGATAAAAATCATGGTTGTAGCATAGGCAGTGGTCGTTTGTTTGTTTTCATGTGGACACTCTGTTCTTGAGATGTAAAATAGAAAGAAGAGAAATGGAGAGGGTAAAAACGAGAGGAAAAAATATTGGTTTTTTTGTTTTGTGTTCTCAAGTCGGAAAAGAAAAGAAGAGGGATTTAATTAAATTATGATCAAAAGCATATTCTCTTCAAATCATCCTAATTTGGGAAGAAGATTTGGAGGGAAAATTTGGCATAATTTCCTTTCTCCTTCTCTTCTCTTCTTTCTCTCTCTCTTAAAAAAAAAAAAAAATTGAGAACATAAATATTTTGTCATATAAATACGAATCCCTCAGATTCTTAAAAATCGATTTGAACAAGCAAAACTAAAAAAAAACTCTCTCTAGGTGTGGCGATTTCCGGCCGCCACCACCATAGCTTTTCCGTCCTGTTTTTCACGATCCTAACTCGTATCTCTACCTATTAACGATCCTTGTTGATGGTATGCAATCGATTTAGGTTGTGATCTTCTTTCCTGTGGTGGCGGCTGGGTATTATCCTTATTTTATAAATCGTTTACACATTTGATCGAGCAAGGAAACCCCTAACATGTTGGGGATGATTATCGACCTTATTTTTTCCTTGATCGATGCTGGTTACTTTTGATGTTGCCGACTTATCAATAAACTATAAGAGTATCGATTATATTGAAGGGTTTATTGATTATTGGTGTTTTTATATCCCTAAACGATTACCATATTAAATCCAATAATCGTTTTAGGATTTAAACCCTAAACGATTAACTTTTTTTGTAATCGTTTTTTTTAGGATTCGTTCTTGGATCGATCTTATGGTTTTGTGATGATCGCTTTTGAAGATCGTTCCTGGTTGGGGTTATATTATTAACGCTTATGAAACCTCTTTAGGTTTCTACTTTCAATTAGTTATGGTGCTTCAAAGTTTATCGAAACCCTTGTTCTAGGGCTTTGATTATTTTCTGCTGGATGTAAACCCTTGCTAGGGTTTGGTGTGTACATGATGCTTTAACGCTACAAACAGAATTTCCTCTAGGGTTCTGTTTTCGATTCATTATGTGGGTAAACCCTTTCTAGGGTTTTGTTCATGCTTAAGCTGTGTGTTATCCAAGTATTCTTGGATTGGTTGTTGGTATGTGGTGCGTACCTGATGGTTGGGAGGTATACAACGATGGTTGGCTATGGAAGTGGGTTATGGGAGAGATGGTTCACTAATTGGTCGATTGTAGATTCAGTGTGCATATTAGGGTTTTGTTATCCTATGGAGGTCATGCTTTGTCGTTGATTGCCATGCAATTTGGGTCTATGTTTCTACTGTTTTGTTGCTATGGTGATGAGTCAAAGCTAGTGTTGATCTTTGTTATTCTGGAGCATAGTTGGCATGCAACAGGTTTGGCGAGGGTACTTTGTCCTTTGCTGCTTAAGATATCCTATTATTGTTGTTGCATATAATGTCATGTCATGTTCCATTATCGTGGTTGCATATGACTTGATCGTTGGTTGTCTTCTTGGGATTCACTCGTATTGTTTTTGAAGATTGATCATGGGAGTTGTGGTGCATTGTGACTTGATCATTGTATGTCTTCATGTGTGTTCACTCGTATTTGTTAGAAGATTGGTTCAAGTTCGGATATGCTGGAAGGTTGGGTCGCTTAGACCATTGTTTATGCTTCAAGTCCAAGTTTCTACGGAAGTCACTCTTATTAGGTTATTAGATTATGCTTGCATAATACTAATAGAAGACGCAATTGGTTGAAGCTGGATGTTCGCATGATTATGATCTGGATCGCTAGGATGACTACGAAAACTTAAATATTTATTTGAGTTGTGATGTATTGTATTTTTATTGCTAGTCATGGTTACTAGTATTTAGATCTGTTAGTAATAAGAATGGCCTGTCATTCTTATATAGTGGTAGTGGTAGTGTCCTTAGGGACTTCGATGAGAGACTCACTCTCATCCATTGTACTAAAACGTTTTCTTGATTAATGTATTTTACCGGGTGCAGGATTACTCCCCTTTACCCAAAAAAAAATCATCATGTAAAGGGCAATTGCTCTCATCAAATGAGCAAGCATTTAGAATATCGGCTCCCATAAAGTAAGGTACAATTGCTCTCAACAAGTGAGCCTTTAGGGACAACGGCTCTTATCTTGTAAGGGACAAATTGCCCTCATAAAGTTAGCCTTTAGGGACAACGGATCTCATCATGTAAGTTTCAATTGCTCTTATCAATGGTGCAAGCATTAGAGACAACGGCTATCATCATTTAAAGGGCAATTGCTCTCGTCAAGTGAGCAAGCGTTTAGGGACAACGGCTCCC
>LBNU01005269.1:36128-46938 GCA_014162995.1 Artemisia annua | reverse complement strand
ATATAGCTCCACAACCCAAGGCGGAACTGCAAGAACAATGGATCCTATTCACAGATGGATCCTCATGTGTAGACGGCTCAGGCGCAGGCCTTATCCTCACTAACCCAGAAGGAATGGAATTCACTTACGCCCTACGTTTTGAATTCACAGCCACGAACAACGAGGCAGAATATGAAGCCCTAATCGCTGGACTGCACATTGCAACACGAATGGGCGTACGCAACCTAGAGGCGAATGTGGATTCTCGACTAGTAGCCAACCATGTGTCAGGCGAATATGTGGCTAAAGTGGATAACATGATCCAATACCTCGACAAGACCAAATCATTAATTCAAGGATTTGACAGGTTTACAATCAAACAAGTTCCAAGAAGGGAAAACAAAAAGGCAGATGCGCTGAGTAAGATTTCTTCTACAAGTTTCGCACACCTGTCAAAACAGGTATTGGTGGAAATTCTCAAAGACAAATCCATCTCAGAGATGGAAGTATCTACGGTGATAGAGGAACAAGGTCCTACGTGGATGACCCCTATCATCGAATTCATAAGTAAAGGCATACTGCCCCAAGAGCAGAAGGAGGCTCGAAGGATACGGCGCACAGCGCAACGATTCGAACTTAGAGATGGCGTCTTATACAGGCGCTCATTCTTACAACCATAGCTTAGGTGCTTTGGACCTCTTCAGGCAGATTACNTGATAGAGGAACAAGGTCCTACGTGGATGACCCCTATCATCGAATTCATAAGTAAAGGCATACTGCCCCAAGAGCAGAAGGAGGCTCGAAGGATACGGCGCACAGCGCAACGATTCGAACTTAGAGATGGCGTCTTATACAGGCGCTCATTCTTACAACCATAGCTTAGGTGCTTTGGACCTCTTCAGGCAGATTACGTACTTCGAGAGATCCATGCTGGTTCATGCAGTATGCACGCAGGACCACGGTCTGTCGTAGCACGAGCCTTGCGGTCAGGATACTACTGGCCCACTATGCACCGCGATGCGCGTGATATGATAAGGAAGTGTAGCGACTGCCAAGTACACAGGCCTATCCCACGCCGACCACAGCAAGAGCTAACACCCATCACTTCGCCATGGCCATTCTACAAGTGGGGTATTGACATCGCTGGCCCCTTTCCTGTTGCAGCAGGAGGGTTGAAATTCCTTATTGTGGCAATAGACTACTTCACTAAGTGGATTGAGGCAAAAGCAGTGACAACAATAACAGGTAATCAAGTAAAACGATTCGTTTGGGACAACATAGTATGCCGCTTTGGATTACCTGGGGAGATCATCTCAGATAACGGAAAACAATTCCGTGATAACCCATTCAAAGACTGGTGCGCACAGCTAAACATCACACAACACTTCGCGTCAGTCAAACACCCACAAACGAATGGGCTAGTTGAACGCGCAAACCGTAGCCTGGGGGAAGGAATTAAGGCGCGTCTAGATATCCACAAAGGAAGATGGGTGGATGAATTGCCGCATGTATTATGGGCGCACCGCACAACAATCAAAACTAGCAACGGGGAAACCCCTTTCTCTCTTGTCTATGGAACAGAAGCTGTTATACCAGCCGAAATTGGGATGCCAACAATACGTACTGCAGAAGTTAATGTGGCAACCAATAATGATGAACGGCGCATAGACCTGGACCTATTGGAAGAAAGACGCGAACGCGCAGCTATACGTGAAGCAAAAGCCAAGTCAAAGATGAAGGGATACTACGACGCTAAAGTACAGAGCACTTCATTCAGACCAGACGACTTTGTATACCGCGCAAACGATGCAAGCCGCGCAGAAGATACAGGAAAGCTTGTACCAAAGTGGGAAGGACCCTATGAGGTCATTGAAGCACTAGGGAAAGGCGCATACAAGCTGCGTGACAAAGATGGCCAGGAGCTACAACGCACATGGAACATCTGCAATCTCAAGAGATGCTATCTTTAGGAAGGGCTACGGCCCCACACATGGACACCTCCGCACTTTAGTAAGTGCTCAATAAATATCCATGTATTTCTGTTCTTGTTCTTTATTTAGACAAGTAATTTTCTTTATTTTTTACAAAAACTTGCAAGTATTAATTTAAATTCGCGGTTTCTAGCTAACTCCGCAATACATTTTCTTTACATTGTTATTTAAATGATATTTATGTTTTAATGTGTTGGTTACATTACCTTTCGCCTACATGGCGTGCATGCATTTAATAAAACCCACGATGGTAACAGGATGAGTAAACCTACTAAATTACTCGTTGAGTAAGAGGGTTGCAAACCCATCAACATCAGATCACGTATCCTTGTTAAACACCTTACGCTCAAGACGTTGGCGTAAGCTCATTGTGCATCCCACGACGGATGCACAAACATAGCACACTGTGCGCGTTTAACAACTTAGGAACCAAGACTCTTGGCCCCTTAAAATAATATTTGCAGCACGCTGCATACACTTGTAAAATTTCATACACGTTTGTGATTTTTTCTAAGTTACAAATTTCTTACACGACTATGATCTTTAAGTTATAAATTTCTTAGCCATGGCACGAATGTTTTTTATGCAAAGACAAATGACTAAGTATAAACTTTCAAACTTATAAAGGAACCACGAGTTCATGCACAATTATAAGGGATTATAGACTCCGTGGATAAACCTTCAATTCTAGGAGGTCTTTTACGCGAAAAGCAAGAAGTCAAGTGCACATATGAGAGTGCAAACACGCATACAACTACACTGGATTTTATTATAAATCATAAGTCATCACAAAAACATAGACTTAACAAAGCACATATGCTACAAAAGTGTTAGTCTATTACAAGGAAAAATCATGACTCAATAACTCAAATGCTGGAAGCACGCCTAAGTGTGGAACAACCATCTTGAGCCGCAACACTCCCAGCCTCCTCAAGCTTCCTCAGCAACTCACAATCTTGGGGCGACACAGTCGCAATAGTAACTAGCACCCCATCAGACCCTGGGATATGTGCAGCGCCAAGACCACAGAGGATAGCTTTGCCCTTTACGCCCTCTTTCCTAGCAAGCCTCATGGCGTGGGCTTCTAACGACTCCTTGAGAGAGATTTCCTTCTCAAGGGCAAAGGGATTCAGGAGGTCGCGTGGGCGTGCAAAAACTGGAATATGCAGCTGAGACACATCAGGCTTCAAAAAATAGCCAAGGTGAGTCCCTGCATGATGATCCCAATGGGGTAGTCTTGATCACGCTCCAACTGCGCGATATGAGGAAGCTCTAGAAGCTTCATCCTCTCCATAGCAGAAACAAGCTTACCGTACGCGTCCCCATCATAGCCTGGAACTTGAGAGACAGGTACGGTCAACAGCTTGTCTTCATGCAACTTCTCAACTGCCTCCGATTTGCCGCGCGCGATGGCGCACTCAACAACATCCCCGAAGGCCCCTACCACTTCGGGGGATTCCAAGGTATTCAGGGCAGCGAGACGCAGACCATAGCTGATTAGCCACCTGCAAACAAAAACATGACAATAGGTTCAATACAATTGCAAAAAGAGGATACAACAAGTGGAAATTCAGAGAAATACACAGAATGACAATTTACCTGCGCTCAGCGACAGCAGAAACCAAGTGCGGGTAAAGCTCCTCATCATACTCGATGCTGAGCTTGCGAAGCTTAGCCTCCTGCCTCTCCAACGCGCTCTCCACAGTTTGGCGAAACTGGTATAGCTGAGCAAAGTGCGCATCTTTGTTCTGCTCCATATACTTCAAGGCCCATATGCAGTTGGCCTTGTAGTCCTTCGCACCAGCACGCTCTTGCTCCAGTCGGGCAAGCAAGGACATCTTCTCTTCAGCAAGGGCCTTGGCGTAAGAGTTGCTAGATTCCAACTCAGCCTGGGCACCAGCCAATTGCGCCTTCAGAAGCGCAATTTCCTTGTCCTGCTGCGCAGAGCGACTACTATCTCCAGCATAGCTTGACCTCAGCTGCGCAACCAACGTTGCCTGGTGCGCAGCGGCTACACCCAACTCCTCTATGAGGTGACCTGTGGACGCCTCCTCAAAAACCTTTACGCCAGACGTTTGGCTCCCCTGCGCATTCTCTTCAGTATCGCGGGGGCTAGCCGGCGCAGAAACATCTCTAGCAGCTTCATCACTGCACGCACAAAGGAAAAAACTTAGAGTGATTACAACTTCAATAAAGCTAAAGATAACTTATTCAAAAGCTGAGTTCGCTACTTACTTAGGGTGCGGGGCTTCAGTTGTGTCCTGGGGACGCGCATCCTCCGACAATGCAGCATCCTCATCCGCAGTTTGGCGCGTCCTCTTGGACGACTCTGCGTCATAACCACCAGAAGACGCTCTCTTCCGCTTCAGTGGCAGACTATCCTCCTCCTCCTCCTCGCTATCCATCACCACGATCCTCGCACTGTCAGACGAATATGTGCGCGATCGCTCTGGTGATGGAACCTCCTGACTAGGCACGCTGGTTATGGGCGTCGCCTCTAGAATGGGAGGGGAGGCATTCTCTGGTTCCTCCTGCGCCATTTCCATGGTGCGCCCAGCAGTGTCCTCCAATATGGGTGCCTCACCCTCCCTCAACGGACGCACACCGACAGTTACCAGGGTGGGTTTTGTCAGCTTCACAACGGAGAAAAGATCCATCTCTGCGCAACAAAGATAAACAAGGAAAGAGTTACATAAACAATATTAGAAAATGAGCGCTTACAATACTAAAGCGAAGGAGAGGAAGGATGAGCACCCACCCCGATTCTCTTCGTCCAAAAAGGTTGGCACCTCGTCCGGACCCTGGAAGTAGTTGCGATTGATTCCCATGTGTACCAAAAACTCCTCTGGGACGGAGTTGATGGGAATGCGGTTAGCATTTATGGTCTCAGCGTCGTCGGAATTGTATGTACCGGGGTTAGGGCGCTCATCTTTAGGTAAAGTCCCTTGCGTATAAAATTCAAAACCCCATGGGAAGACGGCGCTATCAATCCAGAAGAACTTTTCCCTCCAGTTTCTTAGCGCGTCTACCTTTTCCGTATAGCACTGCAGTGGTCCTGCGCGCTTCGAAAAGGTGACCCACCCGTTTGACCATGTTGTGTGGTAAAACGCGCGGAATAGGTTAATTGTGGGGGTAATCGCTAATAAGCGACAGTTTATCTCAAAATTGGTTATCTTCGCTGCGCCAATGCAGTGAAGTTGGGAGATGTGCAAACGATAAAAATTAAGCACGTCGCACAAGAATAAGGACAGAGGCACACGCTGGTTCGCCCATTCGAAGAACCACGTATATACCCCTACCTTCCCCTCAGGGAAGTCCGCAATAGACGAGGTCGCCGCCGGTACTACCGGATGCAACGCGAACGGGATAAAATAATCCGAGGTGAACTGAGTAAGATCATCCTCGGATATATCGGAGTTGAAGTCAGATAATTGGCGAACCATCGTTGGTATATTATGATTTTTAATGCGCACGCGCTAATACCTTTGAAGAATAGTGCGTTTTTGACTGCTGTGGAAGATTTTTTGGATATGGAGGAAATGGTAGTTTTTTGCGATGATTCACACAGTGAAAGGTAACTTGCCCTTTATATAGGGTTACCATACCCATGGATGGCTGACAAGTGGATTCCACTCACCTTCATCGTGTGGCTGAGAACTCACAGGGTACAGCATTTTTTGCACTTTCCCACATTTCTCGAGGAAGATATTTTGGACTTATATGGACTAGATTCATAGAATATCCCTTTGGGCGGGAAACGTTTGAACTTATCCGCCACATAGGGGGGCTCGTTTTTCGCTATGACTATTAGTCTAGCATCCGCGGTTTCACCGTGCGCATACTAGACTGGGGGGACATGATGACGTATAATCTATATTCGGGTCACGAACCCGACTATTGGACGTCACTAATACTTAAGCCCACCATGAGTGGACTACTATGGTGATGGTTTGGACTCACGAAGGCCCAAACCCAAAGTTATTTATGGTTTTGATATTGGATCTTATTTATGGGATATATATCAAATAACCGATTTAGGCGGACACGCCGAAGAGTGAGGAACACGAAACCAACAAGGTTTCGTATGTATATATATAGGGCATCACGGCTCTCATTAAAGGTACGATATCACAACCCTAACTCTTCTACAAACCCTAAAACCGATTACTTACTCTCACGCCGGAGGATAATCGTGGGAAACAATCCCACGATAAGCCTAACGGTGTCTTTTTGTTTTCTTAGTACGCAGGTCTCAAGTATTACAACCGAATTGGTACTCAAGACAAGGAACGCCCAACTTTTGTATCAACATGATATGATCCCGAACTATTTAACCTTTTGGAAAGGTATGTAGTAACACGCTAGAAAATTGTAACTTTATGCTCTTTAATTTGAGGATGTCAAGTAGTCTTATTGGTATTCTTATTTTGGTTTTTTATAAGATTGTATATTTTAATAACTACACAAAGATATACATGATTCTAAATGCTTATCTAGCGCAAGAATATGAAGCGATTGGTATTATATATGGTTTACGAGTAAGTTACAAGACTATGGAGAACAATTACAAGAAGTAAACAATATAATTCAATGTTAAAAAACTCACGGTGGACAATATACAACTAAAAAACTTAATTGAGAGGAAATCATTCTTCATCTCAAATATGCCCGTAAATCTCTGGTTTCCAAATTAAAACACAACATATAGCAAAAAAGTTACCAAATTATAAAGTCCGTAGGCATTACGGGTAACATATAATCCAACTAACATTTTCTCTATTTTATGTTAAATAGTTATCTTAAGTCATAAGAGTCCTTGTCATACTGTAATTCTATCGTGATATATATACAAAGTACTTTTTCATTCTAAACAAGCAATATATAAACGTGTTGGGCAACAACGAATCAAAACAATATCATTGATGAAAGAGATAAAACGCGGCCGTGGTAGACCTCGCAAGATACCTATCGAAAAGAAACTCGATCTTGATCAAACTACGATCTCCTTCCTCACCAATATACCAAGAAAGCGAAGAACAATCTCACTATCTGCTACCACGATACCAAGAAAAGAAACGACGTACTACTTTCCTAAGGTACCAACAAAACCAAGAACCGAAAAGATTACAAAGGTCCTTAAACAAGTCTCTTCATGCAACGTTTTAATCCCGGAACATACACAACATATATCGTCGAATACAAGTGAAAGTAGTGAAGAGAAAACTTTGGATACTATGGATCAATTAGTAGATCAATATGATTCTTTTTTGAGTGGTTATGATCATGTTGATAATCCACCGATGTTGTCTATGATTGATATTCCAGGACCTATTCCAGATATTGATAGTATTTTAGGTTTGGATTTAGATTTAGATTTTATCAATAATTTTTTTGAAGACATACCCTATTATTAAGAATTCAGTTTCTTATGCCAATACTTGCATGTAACTGTTATTCGTGTCACGAGATAACATAAAGATCAAGTACTAATGTTACGATTATCAAAAGAATTAAATGTGCTTCCTTTTTTACTTGATTTCCACGCAAGAAATTATTGTGTTTCCTTTTTTAATAAAAGGAATTAATTATGGGGTATGGACCAACCACATTCGTGTTATCATATCGTGGCTAATATGGTTTGTTATTTAGGTCATTAAACTTGTTATATACGTTACTTAAGTCATTTAACAAATTAACAGGTTACTTAAGTCACATTGTTCGCTACTTTATTCAATGTTTGTCCTGCATGGTTGCAACGTTGTGTGGAAATTTTTGTGTATTTTTTTGCGCGGAAGAATGGAGGAAAAAAAAAATGGTGAATTTGTGTTACCATTGTTGACCCAAATTTTTTTTGAGCGTGGTTAGTGTGACCGCAACTAATATTCTAATTAGAATAACATACATATCGAATATTCGACTTAGTTGTGGTAGACTGCATCATATATCTAGCAACAACAATCCTCATGGACATTTGCTCTTACTATCCTATGATACTTGAAAAAACCAATGGAAAATACATCGAGAGAAAATCTATGAAGTCATTGATCCGTATGACAACTTTTTTTTAACGGTAATTTATTAGAAACTTCTAGCAAGAAGCTAGAAAGAAAATTAGAAAATAATAAGACTATGATTTTGCATCCAAGAAGCCCAATTGAACTTAACTTTAGAGCGGTTAGAACACCAACTATACGTTAGTTGGACTATATCATCAAATAAGACCGCCCTTCTTGGATAAACTATGCCAAATATCACCTTATTTTTGAATCTCCACAAAATACACCACATTGCGTAGAAAACACCTTCCAAAACAGTCTTCAATTGCTTAGCCATGCGGATGTTGTTGAACCACATAAGCCACTCATCATAAGAACATAACTCTAGGCAATCTAAATCCCACCAACGGATCACCTTCCTCAACATATGAACATAACTCTAGGCAATCTAAATCCCACCAACGGATCACCTTCCTCAACACATCTCGCGCCACTGAGCATATAAAAATAAAAAATAATAATAAAAAAATTTTAAAAAAATGAGACATTGACTCTACAGAGACATTACATATAGGAAATAAAATAGAAGCAATTTCCATACCCCTAAGAGAAAGACTAAGCTTAGTAGGGAGCTTATCCATCCGGGCTTTCCAAGCAAATACATTCACCTTAATCGGAATTACTTTCACCAATCTCGTTGTCACTCCATCCATGGATAACAAAGAATCTTCCACAAAGTTACGAACTGACTTTACCGAGAACTCCCCTGTAGCATCCAACGATAAAAGCCAACTATCATGCATTTAAACTAGATTTGTTTTAATCATCTCCCATATTGTTTACACTTTTAATTGTAACTTTTATAATTAATTAAATTAACTTAGTTAATTTAATTCTCTCAACCCTTAATCTTTATTATGTTAATAATAAATATTACCTCCAGTTATAATGCACCGGTGTAACCCTTTTGTGCCTTAATTATCGAACTTGATTTCACTTATATATAATTAAATATATAATTACTGTGCACATAATTCATTCACTATATATATAGAAGGTCAGCACACGGATTTTAATGACGACAATAATATAGTACTCCATCCGTCTCAAAATAATTGTTTTTCAACAAAAAACACACAATTTAAGGAAAACATAAATATTACCACTTTTTCTCAATTACTTTTTGCAGAACGACAGTTTTACCATTAACTAGATAAATGATATCTTCTTTAATTTTGTAATATTAATCTCAACCAAGATGGTAATTTCGATCAAACTTCCCTATTTATTTTCAACAGTGGATAGTTAAAAATTGAGACATCCATAAAAAGAAACATGGACTATTAATTTGGCGCAGAGGGAGTGTCGTCATGTACAGTCGAAGAGACAGTTTTGCACGCCTCCAAAAAGACAACTTGATCAAATTCAAATCATTTCAAATATTCCTTGTACATTTCTCATGCAAACATTTAATGTTGACATACCGTGATACGGCTCAACGCAACTGAAATGGTGCAACTTGCATTTTACACTAATTAAAAGCCAGACCATGCCTGTCCTGGAAGCTTAACTTGATAATCTCTATTATTAGTCCAACATCATATTATTAGCTTATAATATAATACTAGACTGGAAGGGAACTGGATAGCGTATGGATATTAGTGGCTCAAGCCCAAATTACATGCCAAAGTCAAGCCTAATATCAACACATGATAGGTTCGTTATCAAAACTTGACATGCCCGTATACATTCCCACGACACATTCGGCTTAGGAAAGCCTTTCAGGCCGCGTATCATACACACACAAGACAACTATCTTCCAACTGTCACCTAACGGTTATTATATGGTATCTGACATATGACAGTGAGAGACACACGATCAAGAATATGGGACATGCACGATCAGGTATAGACCAATGAAAGAATGACACCTGTCATTCTTGTTTGTCCGTTAGATGGCCTGTCCACAACCGTTGATCATCCACATGAGGTTTATCCAAAAACCTTAGATATCTCCTAAAATAGAGAGGTATCTCAAATAAAAAGTTCGTTTCTCTTACATTTGAAACGTTCGTGCCACACAACAAGAAAGAAATACACGAGCACATGGTAACACATAACATAAAAATCTTTTCAAAAGAGTCAAACACTTAAAACACGAATGTTGTACTAAGACTTACCATATTTACTTAGGTCGCGTGTCGGAGCGGTTGCACTATTTTCTTATTGATTAGCGGATTGCTATCTTTTAAGGTGAGTTAATAGCCCCAACTTTCTTATAAGTACTGTTTTATAAACCTTGGGGTGAGAAACATGCAAAATTGTTTTCATGGACCAAAACTGAACTTATTTTTACACACTGGTATGCGGAAACCTAAGTTGCCTGAATCTCACTTTGCCCACCATCGACAACCGTCAATTCCTGATGGGAAACGCGTATGTTATAAATAGATCTATTGAGGGTGACTCCTCCGTTCGGTTGACATTACTCGCGGGCACTTTTGTTGTACTATGCTTTTGGCATACTTTTGTCTAGTTCGGTTGTTGAGCTTACTGTTGCATACGGCCTTAGTGTGTGCTTGCTGATTATTTGCTATGGTCCATATGTGCTATTTAATTTAAACCTATAGACTCACCAGCGTTAGCTGACTTTTAGCATGTTTTTCAGGTGCTTAAAGTATGTTATTGTTGAAGGCATGGCATGGCAAGGTCATAAGAATCCTAAGTGTTTTTACACAAGCGTAACTCTGAAAACTTTGGGACAGTCATGTAACTGGGCCTTATTTTACTAAACTTGAACTTATGTATTACATTTGACTTAATAATTATGTAATATATTTTAAA
>LBNU01005269.1:1122-27947 GCA_014162995.1 Artemisia annua | reverse complement strand
AGTAACCCTGTCAGGACCTTTGTTGATATACTTGAACAAATACTTGATTGACCCAACCTGGTTGCACCATTCCACATTGATATGTGATTGGTACCGCTTGAGCAAGCCTGGGTTGTAAGGAACAACAAAACCGTTATGCAAATCTTTTCCACCTTTCTTGATAGTATTTCCGTCATTTCTTCTCTTATGTATTGCATAACCATTGTCATCAATGACTGTCGTTTCGTTAACTTGCTTAGGAAAGTTCTTGGTACATTTGAAATCAACAGTGCAAGGACAACTTGGATTATCAACACCACATGGGCCATGCAACATGTGATCCGTAACAATCTGATACAACTCAGGGTCCTCATCCTTATTTGGTATTTCCGCTGATATATACTTATCAATATTTGCTGTTGTGGTTATCTTATCTTCCGGTTTAAGCCATAGCAAGATGTGAGCGTGCGGTAGTCCTCTCTTTTGAAACTCAATCGTGTAAACAGCTGCAACGTTAAAGAATACATTATGTAATTAATCAATAAGATAATAAAGTAAAATATGTGAGACATAAAGTAAAAATGATCAAGATGTATACTGAGGTTACCTCCTTTAACACGTCCAAACGTCCGTCAATCTTTTAAATCATGCATAAGACAGTCCAGCTTAATTTTGAATACGCGTGTAATTACATCCGGTCTGTCCTCAGATTTCAAACCTCTCTTAGCCATAAAACGATTGATCTCAGGCCAATTAGGGTTGCATGTAAACGTTATGAATAAGTCTGGATAGCCATAAAACTTGCAAAAAGTCATTGCATCTAAATAGTTCTGCGTCATTTACTTGGGACTCCCGGTAAATGACGACGACAACACCACTTTTCTGCCACGCAATTTAACCCCGGACTCTGGATTCTCTGCAAGTTTTGCAAGCTTAGAGTACGTTTCACTTCTAAGTTCCTTATTATTCTTTTTATTAAATGACATCCTTTCAGACTCAATCATTGTGTAACCATCTACAATAAATTGCTAAAATGGACGTCTTCCGTTTAGCATCATAGAGAATTCGTTTGGCCTTTCCTGTATGCGATAAGCAAACCACTCTTTCATTGTAACACGTGTTCCTTTGTTTTTTTCATCATAGTCCGTTATGCCGAAATGGAATATATTAGTGCCATAACCATCCTCGGCATAAGGGAAAAGCAAAGGGTATTGCATAGCGAGATAGGAGGGATGCAGTTCATTGATCCTCTTAAGATCTCCATCTTGTCTATGGAGAATAATATCCCTTTTGTTTTTGGTTTCGTCAAAATCTCCAANCCGAAATGGAATATATTAGTGCCATAACCATCCTCGGCATAAGGGAAAAGCAAAGGGTATTGCATAGCGAGATAGGAGGGATGCAGTTCATTGATCCTCTTAAGATCTCCATCTTGTCTATGGAGAATAATATCCCTTTTGTTTTTGGTTTCGTCAAAATCTCCAACTATTAACGCAGCCACCTCGGATGCAGTAGGTAGATTATAGTCTCTACCATCTCGCGTCCTTGTACCAATAAGCTTAAGCTTCAAACTTTGATCATCCTTAGTCCTGATACGTTCACCAGCCATACGAAACTCCTTGACCAACGGATTAATTGAATCAAGCATGTCACGTATATCTGAAGTTAGTTTGTGATCTAACTCATTTGTATTTGAAGATGTCGAAGGTCCATAGCTGTAACAAAAAAATTGTATAGTATTTGGTAAGTACAATTTGTTAATGAAAATACAAAGTGTATGTGTTAATGTAAAGAAAAAAACTGTAGTTGTAATATAAATTGCACCTGACAGCTTGCATTCTGTTCTTAATCTCATTCTCAGTATCAAAGATATACAGTTGGGAAAACTTTGGCTCCTTTCCTTGCTTAGGCAAAAGAGTACCTGCCAAATGGTAATTCTCACCTTGTATGCGATAGCAATACGGACCACGTCCGACTTTAGCGGAAGTGTCTTGTTTAGCACCCATGGAAGTGAAGGCAAACATTGAGTTATAACGCCTGATATTATCTATGAATGACGCGCTTTTAGGGTATTGATTCGTAATAAGTTTTTTAAGCAACTCAGGTGGCTGTTTAACATCTTGTCCCAACTTAACCTTGCCTCTACCACAACATATTGAATACGACTTGGAACTGGTATTTGTTGCACCTCGGAGAGTCTCGGCATACCATAGCAGTGCACCACATGATTGACATGAAAATGTTGGATCTCCATGATCAATGTAATTTGGAATATATGAGTATCGACTTTATCAATCATTTAATGGTATAAACATACATACTTAAAGGGTTACAAATAAGTAATATTATGGAAAGTTATGAGGTTTGTATAGATTATCTTTGGAAATTCCAGCAAATGCATGTCTTTGACCAGTTTTATCAACATCCTGCTGAGGAGGAGTGAAGTTAATACGACGTGCAGATTGCCGAGTAACCGTTTTTGATTTAAGCTTCTGAGAGTTCTTTGTAAGTAAAGACGATTGGCCATGGGATACTGCATCATGTTTTGAAGCTGTCGAACCTGATACACAGTATATTATTAAATTACTTTAGTGTTTTAAGATTTTAGAAAAAAAGGCTTACAGTCTAATAAGTAACTAAAATCATACCTAAATTGAACTTAATGGGTGTATGGTTGCGANTTGTTGCACCTCGGAGAGTCTCGGCATACCATAGCAGTGCACCACATGATTGACATGAAAATGTTGGATCTCCATGATCAATGTAATTTGGAATATATGAGTATCGACTTTATCAATCATTTAATGGTATAAACATACATACTTAAAGGGTTACAAATAAGTAATATTATGGAAAGTTATGAGGTTTGTATAGATTATCTTTGGAAATTCCAGCAAATGCATGTCTTTGACCAGTTTTATCAACATCCTGCTGAGGAGGAGTGAAGTTAATACGACGTGCAGATTGCCGAGTAACCGTTTTTGATTTAAGCTTCTGAGAGTTCTTTGTAAGTAAAGACGATTGGCCATGGGATACTGCATCATGTTTTGAAGCTGTCGAACCTGATACACAGTATATTATTAAATTACTTTAGTGTTTTAAGATTTTAGAAAAAAAGGCTTACAGTCTAATAAGTAACTAAAATCATACCTAAATTGAACTTAATGGGTGTATGGTTGCGAAACCTTGAACCATTATTGTTCCGTATAAATGTCCCTATTAGCATCTCTAAAATATAAGCAATGTAGATAGGGAAGATAATTTTTTTGAATATGTATGCTGTGATTTTATGATTATGATTTTACGGTAGATACCTTGGGATGTTGCGTCTGTATTAGCACAACCAATAACCGAACCGTTAACTGTTGGAGTTAATGAGCAGAGATGCGTACCATCATGATGTGATGTACCTGATGTAAGTAAGATTGATACAAATTTAGTATACACGTAATATAATTTTCATATAAGATTTATGCAAAAAGAGAATTACTTGTTGATAGCGGATGTACCCCACGACGAATTGTTGAATCCATCGAGATTCCAGAAACATCGCAAACAACTTTATGAGCTTGAGTTGATTCAGGGGATAATGGCGTAGATGTTCTTTTTCCTAATACAAAAGATAAAATTGTGTATGATTAAAACTAACATTACTAACCATGAATGCGTAAAATTTATAGATTGTTATAACACATTTATGATTAAAAGTATACACTACGATATATACCTTTATTGACACTTTTGTTATTTTGAGTATACATAATTGACTGATTATGTATCGTAGATTTTGGAGACAATGAGCCAAGAGGCGCAACATGTTGAAGTGACGTACCTATCAAAAAAAGATGGTTAGCATATAATGTACACAAAACAAAATTAAAAAAAAAAGAATTATTAAAAACAAATGAAGTACTTGTTGAGATACCTTTTTTACTCGGACGTCCCGGACGACATTTTGTTATATTAATAGGTTTTGCAGAAACAGAACAAACAGCTTTGGGATGTTGACTTGATTCGGGAGATAATGGTGTAGGCGTTCTTTTTCCTAATAGAAAAAAATAAAATAAAAATGGTAGTAAATAACAAACGAAGATTGACATGCAATTAAAATAACGAAACAAAATTTAATTATTGGATAATCAACATAAAGTTTAATTAATTGAGAAAACATATAAACGTACTACTCGTTAATTCAATAGGTATTGCAGAAACAGAAGGAACAGCTTTATGATGTTGACTTGATTCAGCAGATAATGTCGTAGGTGTTATTTTTCCTAATAGAAAAAATGAATTTGTGAGTAAATAACGACTTAAGTTTGATGTGCAATCTAAATCACGAAACAAACTGAACTTATTGGATAATCAAAAATAAACTTGGTTTACCGATGATAAAAGATATGAAACATACTATTTGTTAATTCATCCAACGGCAGTCTTGGTCTCCCTTTTTGGTTTTTGGATTTGAGTAACTCATCACGCATACCTAACAATAACATAAATACATTTAAATTGATAGTGGATGTAGATGACTATGTTATAAATAAAAGATTTATGAAACTTGTATACTTTGTGTGAGTGGAGGTCTTGTTGACGTTCTTGCTCGTGATCGTATGGACAAATCCACTAACGTGGAACCGAGTACCAGAAAATATTAACACATAAACATATAAAAACAATCATATAACATAATAAAACTATCAAAACAGCAACTCAAATATATTGAGTGTGTGAATGTTTTCGAATGCTATAACGTCTAGATGATTATGAATAACAAATAAAATACCTTTTTGTGCCGAAATTCCAACATTTGGTTTTGCATTACTCACATGAGGATGTTGATTTTCTTTCATGAATATGGATTGGAATATCAATTGCTTGATGAAGAAATTGATCGATCTATATTTATTTTTTTTGCTTCACTTCATGTTTTTCAATTAAAAACAAATTTTACGTTTTTTTTTTTTTTTTTTTTTTTTTTTTTTTTTTTTTTTTTTTTTTTTTTTTTTTTTTTTTTTTTTTTTTTTTTTTTTTTTTTTTTTTTTTTTTTTNTGGATTTGAGTAACTCATCACGCATACCTAACAATAACATAAATACATTTAAATTGATAGTGGATGTAGATGACTATGTTATAAATAAAAGATTTATGAAACTTGTATACTTTGTGTGAGTGGAGGTCTTGTTGACGTTCTTGCTCGTGATCGTATGGACAAATCCACTAACGTGGAACCGAGTACCAGAAAATATTAACACATAAACATATAAAAACAATCATATAACATAATAAAACTATCAAAACAGCAACTCAAATATATTGAGTGTGTGAATGTTTTCGAATGCTATAACGTCTAGATGATTATGAATAACAAATAAAATACCTTTTTGTGCCGAAATTCCAACATTTGGTTTTGCATTACTCACATGAGGATGTTGATTTTCTTTCATGAATATGGATTGGAATATCAATTGCTTGATGAAGAAATTGATCGATCTATATTTATTTTTTTTGCTTCACTTCATGTTTTTCAATTAAAAACAAATTTTACGTTTTTTTTTTTTTTTTTTTTTTTTTACTTCAACGCATTTCCAAATATGGGCAAAATTATAGCCAATTATATTTCCTATAATTTTGGTGAAATATTAAATCCGTAAAATCAAAATCAAAACCATATATATACGAATTAATATTCCAAAAGTAGTTACCATTTGTATAAAAAAATACACTAATATTAATATTATAAAATATTTGATGAATAAATTAAATGATATATATTGCATATAATCTCAAAAGATCTTCTCATAACTCTCCCATCTTTTCACTTTGCCTCGAGAAGAATACCGGTTATCATCACACGCCATCTTCAACAGGTAATGATGTTCTTGATATTATTACTCCGAAAAAACCATTTGATTTTCTTCGATATTTTTTATAAAGATCTAATAAACTTGTGTAAGATTTGTAGTATATGATGATCCTTGTTTTATACATTGTCACGGATGTATACATAGAATGCCTAATATATCATCTTGCTTTGTATAATCTTGTTGCATTGAAAAAGTATATCCATGTTAAAAATTATTAGCAACCGGTGATTTATCATGTTGCTTTGTATAGTTTGATCACACGGTGCATGTGGTTTGGGTAGTAAGTATGGAAACCAAAAAATAATAATCTGGTGTAAATGCGAATTAGTAGGTTTTGATTATTGTTATGTTTGTTATTTTGAAAACCATTACAATTATGGATGTATGTTATTTTGCTTGATTTACTTTTTTTTAGTGAAAGAAACTCCTTGGTTAATGATGTATGTTCTGATGTTTTATGTTATTTTGATGATTAGTATATTATAAGGATGTATCTCATGCTGTTTTGATTGACGGTCATGATATATGGATTGTGGTTTAAAGATTGATATATGGATTGTGGTCATGATATTTTGATGGTTAGTATAGTTTAAAGATTGGTGGTAATGAGATATGGATTGTGGTTAGAATGTATCTCATGCTGGTTTTATAAGTAAAGTAGGTAACATATAAGAATTTTTTGAGGAATTGAGGGTTACTTGTTTTAAAGCATGTGAAATATCGCTATTTCAGGAATATGTTCATTGGTGTTTAACTACGAACTTGTGTTGTATAAATACAGTTTGATGCTCTCATTGGTATCCAGTTTTATATGTTGTATGGCTAACTTTGTATTTATTTATAGGAATATGGGTATCGAATTTGTTATACTGCAAGATAAATCTAAGTTTTCGGAATACCAGGTACTTAAATCTGTTACATTTAGTATTATATAATGTTTAGTGCGGATTTAGTAAATAAGGTAAGAAAGTAACCAAAAATTTTGCAAGGTTTTGCCGGAGGTTTACAATGAAGAGGCATACAATGGAAAGGAATCTATATACATTGTAAGCTCAGAAGGTTACCGCTACAAAGTATCGTTAAACACTCCGCGATACGGGCTTTGGTATGTAGATGGGAAAAAATGGACAGAATTTTGCAACAGAAGCCTAAATGAGGATGTTCAAATGTTGCACTTTGTTGAAGAATAAGATTGTTTTTATGTGACGGGGTACAACAATGATGGAAAAGATGTGGGAGGTTACGATGGAAACAGGTCTACTTATAGAAGGTTCAAAACAACTGTTTTACCTGACCCACGTTTGCCTGAGGTATTGGAAAATAATACTTATTTTATTCAAAGTTACTAAAAAGAACATGATATTATGAGTAATACTTTGGTACCAACACGTTCATAATGTTTTTATGTTATCATTTTCTACGCAGGCGATTCCTGGTGAACTACTACCAGGATTAAATGAACTGGATGAAATAACTATAGAGGCAAACGGAATTCTATACCAATCGTATGTGCGACATATAACGACGCGTGGTCATAACATCTATCACTTGTTGGGTGAGACGTGGAATACATTTGTCACGGATATTGGTTTGGAAGCTGGGACAACATGTGCGCTGACTAAAGAATCTGCTAACATGTTCTGGTTTGATGCATTTAACGACGATGGGAGCCTGATAACACAACCGCTTTTCAAAGGAGCATCTACTTTGAGGAAGAGGCAACTAAAACTGGATTTCTTTGAACAAAGTAAGTGATACGTTATGCTATTTCATAATGAAATATTTTGTTAGTATCTCGTGCAATTGTTTAGTAACTTTTTAAATAAAAACTTGTGAATTGTAGAGGACAAAAGAATGACATATATTTGCTTCTGGCCATTCCACATGGATTATTTTGGTGAAGGTCGGAGGAGCTTCTATAAAAGTTATGCGCAAATACAGTGCAAGAACAGATTGGTATAGTCTTTGCATAACCTTTAATTTAAAAAGTTTTAACGTATACGAATGTATTATAGTAATATTATGTGTAAATTGCAATTATTATAGGCTATCCCTGCTGAATTCCTGAAGGAACACCCTATGCACACATACGACACAACACTCATCATATACCAAGAATATAAAGAGTTTATGAGCATTCGTATGGAACCGCATAAAGAAGCTCCCAACAGAACCAATCATGTTAATGTGCATGGACAGTGGAGGTTCTTAGCAGAGTCATGTGGATTCCCATATACAAAGGTGATCAGGTTCTAGTACATGTCTAATGGGATAAATGTGGATGCTGAAGAAGGTAAAAACCCTCTTTACCCGATATTCCACATATGTTAAGCATCTCTATGGTACAATGTTTTGTTCAGTGATGAATGTTTGTAATTCGCTGAAGCATCAAGATATTTTAATGTGTTTGATGTTGGTTTAAAGACCTTTTAGGATAAACATGTTTTATTTTGTGTTTTGTTGAATACAATGGTATGTATCCAGGTCTGTTTCATATGCCTTTTTTTATCAGATGTTGGTTTAGTATGTTCATTGTTTGGTACTTATGCTTGACGTATTTGTGGTGACATATGTTGACAATGTGGTTAACAAATAAGTTATATGAATAGTTTAACCGCCAAATTTTGTTTTATACATTTTTGTGTTATATAAGAAGTTTATTCTAAATTAATGACTCATAATAATTCAAATACGTCTAATGAGAATTCTTTTTTCATTTATGTGTAATAATATGAAGAGATAAAACATAGAATTAAGGAAAACTAAAATGATAACATCTTTTTATTAAAGGACATGCAAATCGTTGATAAAACCGAATATCAATTATCACTATCTCCATCGCTGTCGGTATTTCCACCAGATAACGGTCCATCATCAATGAAACCGTCTGTATAATTGTATTCATCGGTAGATTCATCATCAAAGTCGTCTAAATGTGGTAGGTCAGATGTTTATTCACCAAGAACTTCTTCACCATTTTGAACATCGTCATTAGCTTCACTTTCTTTCTCATAGTCATTAGCTTCCTCGTCAAAAAATTTGTCGAATTCTTCATCGGTTGACTGATCACTAACAATGTTAGATGGTGTTTTTGTATTGAAAGGAACATTTTTTTTCTTTGTCCGACTAAACCTAATAGGCTCATCATCATCATATTCCTAACGGCATAACCGAAGAAAAATACATCTATTGTTATATATAAACTTTAATTGAAATAAACCAATTTAATGCTTAAAATGGTTGGACATACCATTTTTTTCTCCTTTTCATGCTCACTTACAAACTTATTGTTTTTCATAAGTCGGCGTGGTTTTTTTGAGGCAGGCACATCCTGTATGTTGTTTATAAATGTATATTAAATATTGTAAGAATGAAAACAAAGGCACACGACTTTAAAAGTCAAAAATAAGTAATGACAATTTACCACTTCATCATCGGATATAACAATTATCCGTCCATCTTCCTTGGAGTTAACGGTGGTTGTTTTTGAACCTATTGCTTCTTTTGTAACCTAAAAATAATTTAACATTTATATGTTGTATAAGATGAACATCATAAAATATGTAAAGATCATTGTAACACATAAGTGAAATTGTAATACAGATTTTGAATGCATAGAAGTAGTAAATCGGAAGAAAACTTTGGAATAAGCATGACATAAAAATAATGGTTGAATCGCCATACATTATCTTTACATATAGATAGATATATTGATTTTGATCATAGAAATTTACCTTCTTTGGTATACTGTCACCCATCGATGGAAACTCAAAGGAGAAAATGTGTTATGATTATGAATTGCACATAAGACCTATTTATAAACTTACAATCATCACAATTATGGAAAAGATAATGTGGAGAATATATATGAAAAGTTTGTTATATTTTAAAAGTTTAAAAAATAATGTTGAGATTTAGTTTTGACCATTTTATATTTTCAAATGATTTCAAAAGTTTGTTACATGGATATAAATTAGTTCTCCTTTGAATAATCAATTCGTATACAAAAAGAAAAAAAAAATTAAAAGTAATAAAAATCATTATATTTTGTTTTTTATTTTATTGTTGTTGTTGATATGTATACATAATCAAATAATTTTTAGTATGATACGATATTAAATAACACATTTATAGTTGGGATATTTTTGAATCATGTTCTGTTTTTAAAAACAAATGGAGTGAGTGCAAATTTATAGCAGCTTGGCGTTATAAGTTTTATCTTGTGTAGTTTTCATTTCTTTGCAAATGAATTTATTATCAATTATCCGGAAGATTAGAATAAGTGTTATTAAAATGCATATATTGTGTTTATGTAAAGGTTGCACAATAAGCAAACAAATATGGTTGTACAACAACCAAATAATGATAGAAAATAAGCATAACTAAAAAGCAAATACATTAAAAGGCCAACCAATGGCACGATTGTTTAACAAAATACCATGTACATGGCATTTAAAAAGATAAAACCAACATCGGAAGGAAGCAAACATAATGCCCAAAGCAAATTATTCAAAAACCAACATTGTTTTTGCAAGACACTTGCGAAACTAAAATTAAGGATAATTTAAAAATAGAGTGGTCATTGGGAGCTAATCTTCCGGTTCAATTTTGACCTGAACCAAGTCTGGGTCATATTCCCTTGCTTCATCCTCGGGTTCACTTTCAATATCATCAAGATCAACAACCACACGCCTCTTCTTTGAACCCGAACTTTCTGCACTACCGGATGCTTCACCTGTTGTAGACAGTGACTCCAAATCGACCACACGATTCTTCTTTGAACCGGAACCTGATGAACTTCCAGATGATTTAAATGTTGCAGGAGGTGATTGCAAATCCAACTGATGGGTAACACTGGAATCAGACATGTTTATCTTTTTTATAAGAGTAGCCGGTGTGTTGAACTCATTAGTTGGTACCTAATAAACAGATATGTGTTAGAACAAAATGTATGTTGGAATTAAAATGTTTAATGGTTTAATAGGTTGAAATTGTATTTCAAAGTTTACCTCATCAGGCACATCATCCGTGGTCTCTTCTTCAAAAAAGTCTTTCTTAAAGTGGTTGATGAAGTCAACATTTTCAGAAAACGCATCACACCGGTAGGTGTGGTTGTTGTAGTTGACGTTGTATTCGGAAAAGTAGATCTTAAAAAGACATTTTTTCCCAACTAATGAATCCAACTCCTGAGGCCAATACTCATCAGGGTCCATGCCATGTTGTTCCATCAATTACCACGCTGTATGGCCAGAAAGCTTGCAAAAGTTGTTGTTAAAAAACACCACAGGCGCCGAGCCTGTCTCATCAATTAACCTTACAATCACCTTAAACCTGTAGTACACAAACACGAAATATATGATATACATGGCAAAATATGCGAATAAGATATCAAAATATGAAATGTACGCTATACACTTATGAATACCATAAATTTATGTTTTCTACCTCGATGCAACTTGCACACTCCCATGATCTTCACAAACAAAATCAGGCTTTCGATTCCGTCCATCAAAAATGTCAACCCTTTTGTTACATTGTTTACATGCCGTATACGCCCAGCCTTGTTCCCTGTGGAGCCTATGTATTGTTGCGTACACTATACAGTGGGAATCCTGCATTTTATAAACAATAATGTGAATAAATAGTATATGCAACTCATATCTTGTCTTATGTGTATGTTCAGTAACGTACCGGATCACACTCACGGATGCCACCTATCATCTTTTTCACACTTCCGTGAAAAAACTCAGCCACAGATACAACCTTCTGCTCGGGGGTAAATAGTTCTATCTTAACTTGGTTTGCATCATAGCCATCACGCTGTTGAACCCTAAAAATACAAATAGGAAATAACACATTAAAAGTATATCTGCTATTGAAGTTTAGTATAGTATGTATATCAGGAAATAATATACCAATCTTGTTCTGAATGACACAATTTCCGGTAGGTTCTGGTTTATATATATTTTTGTCCCAAAGAGGGCATTGTGAATAGCGGCATCTCCTACATATTGCATTAAACAATTAAACAACATACTATTCGTACGATGAAAAGGTATATATCCGTGTTTAACATATGTATACTAACTACATATTAAACGTTCCATAAAAAAGCGTACTAATAAAAATATGATAAAACTGAAAACATACCATCCTAGTACTTGACCTTCCCAAGTTGAAGAATGATAACCAAATGTCCAATTGAATCTCGCTTGCTTGCATACTGATCCCACATAGATGCCCATGAATCCCAGAAAGTAAGGTTCAAATTATTAGCCCTGTATAATTAAACATATAACATATTAATGTACGTGATTTGATTAACATCAAATGATTTAAAATGTACACATAAAAAAGTATTATATAAAAACTTACTCAGCATCCTCAACTACCATTGTCCTACGTATCTTTTTTCCGGCAGCAGACATTACAGGGACAATGTCCCCTATACCGATCACCGATCCAATTACATCTGTTAAAAGGAACATGATTGTTGTATGTAAGTTTTGAAAAAAGTAACAAAAAATAGTAATGAAAAGAAAAAAATGACGTACCAACAGCATCATTGTCAAAGTATTGGTGATTCACCAGATCGTGCAATGGTTAAACGGTTCAAAAATGAACCCATGAGTGTTGTTGTCAAAAGTCGAGTGACAGTGGTATTTCTGTAGAAACTAATCTTAAACCTGTGAGGTAACAAAGGTAGTTGACCACCATTCTTAGCTATTCCAAAGTTGGAAATTATGTAACACTGCCCTTCCTCAAAAAGAGGTTCGAACCTGTACATAAATTCCTTTTTTATGTACACCTGAATCCTTGAGTTCTGCAACACATAAAATTTTATATAGTCATTTTACATAATCAAAAATACTATCGCATAATACTATGTTTACAATTGAAATCATATTTTGTATGCTGATGAAATATCTAAATGATCATACCTGGGCATCTTGCAAGACAATATCAAGGCTGTATGGATCATGAGCAGCATTCAACTTGTGAGAATGAAATATAGATATACATCTGGCTTGAACAGATATGTCATCCAACATAGGATCAACATCTTTGATAGGGGTAATTTTTTTTGTCCTTCAAATTAACTGATATAAAATAAATAAAACAACATAAATTTCAATTTTTATGTATAACGACATAAAATTCATGTACGCATATATGTAATCACTTGAATCAAAAAATATATGTATAACGACATAAATTTCAATTTATTTTATTGTATACAGATTGCATAGGAAGCATAGTCAAGGGTTTATATAATTAAAGAGATTGATAGCAGAACTGGTTAGGTGATAATATTTTCATTTACGATTTTAGATGATACGGATATCAAGTGTTTTATGCTAAGCAGAATATCATTTGAAAATAAGAAACAAAATGATAAAAAGATAACAATAAGTCTCTAAGCTTAATATACATGCTTGAAGTGTCGAAATATATGTAATCACTTGAATATATTGTAATCACTTGAATAAACTCATAAAATTCATGTAAACATAAAATTCGTATGACTCACCTCCTGATACACCAGAACCACCAGCACCCTTTGAACCTCCAAAACCTCCAGAACCTCCAAAACCTCCAGAACCTCCAAACCCTCCAGAACCACCAGAACCTCCAAACCCTCCATTCCTCCTGAAACTACCATTTGGAACAGCGAGTGAATTTTGGTAGCCCATGTTACCATTTCTTTTGCCTGAAAACTTATTCATCATAATGAAATTGATTTGAATTTTTTATGTGGGATGAGGAAGATGATTTGATAGTATGATTATGCGTTTTATTTATAGTGTGAATATAGGGTTTCGAAAAACCCAATACACCATTTCGGCGGGATAAAATTGAGCTTTTGAAATCATCCGTGATTTGGTTGATTTGATTTTGAAAATAATCAATAATCACAATCATATTTCCGGATAATTATGGAATGTATTCAAAATGATGTTGAATATTATGGAAGGTCAAAATTGGTTTCAAAGAATCCGAATTGGAAGAGAGATAATCAAGGATTCGATTTGACCCTAATTGAAACAAAACCCTAAATAAAATTTTATAAAAAGTTTTAAACATAATTGAAACAAAACCCTAAAGATTGAAGTTAAATAATGAATGAAAAGAATTAAATTTAAAACATAAAAAAAATGATTATGAAAAAAATGGCCAATGATTATCCATAGATATTAGGTTATGTGTTGGTGGTGAATGTTTTTGCAGATCATGAACCTCGATTATTAAGTCTTGTGTTTGTGTTTATGTGTTTTGGAAAGTTAGAGAAATTAAAGCATGACATTGTGGGATTCACAGCATTTAACACAAATACCCACTTGCTCCATTGGGTAACACTATGTTGTATGGTAAGAGTGACCCGGGTTCGATTCCTACATGTGTCCATTTTTTTGGTATAATATCGTGGGTACAGCAGCTGCCAGCGTGGCAAGTGGTTGCCTAGTCACATGATGACTCATATTATCTAGTCATCACTTCATGCCAAGTGGCATTTGAGGGTCATGGTACAGCTTTCAAAGCATCAAGTACAACTCATATCTTGCCTCATATATATGTAAAGGATATATATATATATATATATATATATATATATATTATATATAATTATTATGATATATATATATATATAATATATATATATTATATATATATATATATATATTATATATATATATATATATATATATATATATAATATATATATATATACACACACACACACACACACATCACTTACGTATTATAACGATGAATATAATACACGGATGTTCCGTTATGCACTCTCACACCATTCACTATCACCACGAGCTATCGCCAAGAGCTTTTCTAATAAATTACTTTTGAAACGTTCGTACCACAAAACAAGCAAAAAATACACGAGCACATGGTAACACATAACATAAAAATCTTTTCAAAAGAGTCAAACACTTAAAACACGAATGTTGTACTAAGACTTACCATACTTACTTAGGTCGCGTGTCGGAGCGGTTGCACTATTTACTTATTGATTAGTGGATTGCTATCTTTTAAGGTGAGTTTATAGTCCCAACTTTCTTGTAAGTACTGTTTTATAAACCTTGGGG
Organism: Artemisia annua; assembly: GCA_014162995.1. Lineage (NCBI taxonomy): Eukaryota > Viridiplantae > Streptophyta > Magnoliopsida > Asterales > Asteraceae > Artemisia > Artemisia annua. The sequence goes on along the minus strand of LBNU01005269.1, from coordinate 13,001 downwards.
GTGAGAAACATGCAAAACTGTTTTCATGGACCAAAACTGAACTTATTTTTACACACTGGTATGCGGAAACCTAAGTTGCCTGAATCCCACTTTGCCCACCATCGACAACCGTCAATTCCTGCTGGGAAACACGTATGTTATAAATAGATCTATTGAGGGTGACTCCTCCGTTCGGTTGACCATACATTGGGCCAATGCGGACGTATACCATGACGACCTCTTTGCCGAGTGACTGGGGATTATCACTCGCGGGCACTTTTGTTGTACTATGCTTTTGGCATACTTTTGTCTAGTTCGGTTGTTGAGCTTACTGTTGCATACGGCCTTAGTGTGTGCTTGCTGATTATTTGCTATGGTCCATATGTGCTATTTAATTTAAACCTATAGACTCACCAACGTTAGCTGACTTTTAGCATGTTTTTCAGGTGCTTAAAGTATGTTATTGTTGAAGGCATGACATGGCAAGGTCATAAGAATCCTAAGTGTTTTTACACAAGCGTAACTCTGAAAACTTTAGGACAGTCATGTAACTGGGCCTTATTTTACTAAACTTGAACTTATGTATTACATTTTGACTTAATAATTATGTAATATATTTTAAACGGATTTTCAATTCGTTCTCTAAATCTTGTGTTGTGATTCCAAATTTTCGTAGCACACCAAATACTTGTATGCTTCCGCGAATTCTCTATTTTTGGGGGTGTTACACCATCCCAATACATTTTTAATCACGTTTTACCATCTCTTAGGTAAAATAACATGTAATTATTTAAATAATGTTCCTCTTATAAATTTTGTAACACTGATTTAAAATAAATGTAATATGCAGACTCTCAATTTAATGAGAAATGATACAATCACAAAAACTTTACAAAAACAAAATATCCACACATGTGTTATGTAAATATGGAGGATGAAATAGATGAAAGAGAAAACATCACTCAACATTATTGGTCGAACTCTATTGCTATGTTATTATTCGGATATCTTTTTGTAAACTTTTGTGGATGTAATATTTCTCCGATTTAATTTATATTTCAATTTTAAAATATTTAAGAATTTATTTTAGTTTAAAATTAATAAAAACAATTAAAAAAAATATTAGATAAACTAATGTATTAAAATAGTTTTAAATCTTATATTTAACATTATTTCAATAAATATATTTTTATATAAAATATGATTATATTTAATATTACATAATTAAATATTGTAATATATATTCTCTATATATACTAAAGATGAAAACACTTGCTGACCATTTATATATATATATTAAAACACAAGGTATGCGACGTCGTTTTGCTCTTCCAGTTTCCCGCCAAAAAAACATGCGGGCTGCTGCAGCCCAAGGCCCGCTTCATTAGCCCTTATATCGGCCTGGAATGACCCGGTTATCATATCCCTCTTCCAGAATTTTCCACACGCACCCACACATACCTAACCACCGCTACACACATCAACCACACCATTCTTCCAGAGATGGATTATACTCAGGTATTGTAACTGAAGTATTTGATAGGTAATCTTTGATATTGATTATTGATATTCTCCAAAAATGATTCTATATTCTAATGTGTAATCTATCTATGTATTCATTTTTTTTTCAGCTTACTGTTTTGGTATTAGTAAGTGGATTGGTTGAATTACTGTAACAGTTCCAAAGGAGTAAGTTTTTTAAAGTAGATGATTAAAGTTTTGAAGACCTACATCTCCCAAGTAAGTTTTTAGGTTTTTCTAAGTTAGAGACACGAATAACAATTCGGCAAAAATTCTAACTACGAATTAGTTGTTTTGAGTTTAATTGAGTTTAATTTTCCGGGTTTTGAGGTTTAGGATACTCGGTATTGAGGGAAGAACTGTGGGAAAAGGATGGTGAAAAACAAGGTCAAAGTAAAGGGAAAGCTTCGACCACATGTAAGTGATTTTGCTTAAACAACATTTGTTTGTGAATCTGAAAAATTATTTGCAATCAATAACTTTTTTATGCTGTGGTTGCAGCAGGTTTAGTTAATTTTGGACTATGACATGCTTTTTTTTTGTTTTTTTTTTGTTTTTTGTTTTTTGTTTTTTTTTTAAATGTGAGGTATTCCAAGGAGCTTGAGAAGCCGACTAAGTGTAAGTAACTCTTATTTGTTTGTTAGCCAATTTGATGAGCTTATTAGCTTCTTCAAAAATTTATGAGCTTTATAAGATTATTTTTAACAACGTATTCAGAGTTGTTATAAGTTTAGCGAATGTTTAACAAACAATTACTACGCTTTCAATAAAAGCTTATAAGCCTGATGAGTAAGCTAACCTACATACCCCTATAAAGTTTTTTATTTCATGTTGTTGATAATAGTCTAATAGTAATGCGGTAGAGACTAGGTTTCAGTTACAGATGATATCACTATTTGCCATTTTTGTATTTATGTTTACCTATGGGTTCAATTCATTTATTTAATTACTTTTTGGAACAGGTTATTGATTCAGTTTGGTCGAAATGAAGACGAATCGACGGTAAGAAAACTAAAGCCCGCTTTTTTTAAATTAATTCAGTAGCAAACCGCTCAAGTCGGAAGTTGGAAGTACGAAGCAATACAAAGGAGAAAAGTTGAGCCGAAATTGAAAATGCACGTAAATTATAAATATATGTGTTTGAAAAGAGTTTCAATGCGGTGTGTTATCATTTGTGTTTGTATCTCACTTAATTTGACGTGCTCTTCTTGAGTTTTGAATAGGTGCCGCTCATAGTATATGGAATTTGTTTCAGGAGGGGTCGGCTCACCTCCACATAGAATAGCAGCTGCACGAAAAGGTCAGGTGCGTACATATACGTTATCCAGTCGCCGTATGTTATTTTACTATATGTATTCGGTCGTATTAAACCACCATCACTTTTGTCGCTTTAGGTACACATCATTCAACCCCAAAGGCTGAAACAGTGGCCGATCAATCGACAGAGACATCATCGGCTGCCCAGCAAGGTGAGTCTTAGACACAGGGTGTTTGTCTTGCCAATGTGACCCGTTAACGAGGATTGCATAAACCCTCTTCAGAAGCTTCAGAGTCATGTTTACATGGGCAAGCTTTTACTTCCAACGCTGGTAAACATTGATTTAAATTCCACTTGCTTAGGTGTGTGTCTTTGTAGATATAACAATCCTTATAAATTTATATATGTTTCAGCATTGCGATAGTGACTGACCCTTATTGGGAGTTAAATTCAATAGACCAAAAAAACTACTTATGATATATAAACATAAAAATAGGATTAAACAGAGAAGAAAAGTTTTATGTGCTGTCATAATGTATAGACATCTGAGAAATGCATTTGTAGTTTGAACCAAACACCTCACTTTAGAAGCTAATAGCACCTCGCTTTCATAGCCTGTTGTTGCAATTGCTTACGTGTTGTTTGAATCAGTTCCTTGCTACAATGGCTGAGGTCGAAAATTGTCAAAAGGCAAATGGTTGTTATGCGATACAATTGGTACCCCTGCAGGTAGCAAATGAATCAGTTGCAAAGGGTAAACTGCCAAAACAACGTCTTTAACATTGCTAATTTAAAATTACGCCTCATAGCTTGCCTTTTAATTTAAAAAACTTACATCGTCTTCTGTGTCTTTACATCTGCTGCATAAACAACTTATTTGTCACCTTCGGAGACTCAAGATGGAAATACGCGAGCCAATAGAGCGCACAACCTACACAAGGTTTGGAAAAAATATTTTTTACCAGGCCATGCAATGCAAAAATAATAGCATTAATGTTACAATTCACTGTCTCACAGTCCTTATATCCACTGCAGTAGGAACATATCCATCATCCAATATCATTCACAATGCAAATACACGTGACAAGAGACCGCGATCTTACACAAGGTTTAGTACTCCAACAATTTTGAGCAACATCATTATAGAACTAATATTTTTAAGATAGTTACAAGTATTCTTCTATCTATTGCAGTTACACCAGACTCTTTACGTGGGTCGAATAACCCTGCATACAAGCCTAACAACCGAAAGAGGCGCCCTAGACAAGGTATAATAAATGATTATTGCATTTATTCTTTATCAAAGAATATAGCGCTTTGGTGGGCAATGGGTCGAACCACTTCTTTTCAGCTAATTTTCTAAAATTTACCCGTTTGAGCTGCTACCGTTAAAAGTTAATGGGTGGAAAATGCAACTTCTACTGTTGAGGATGCTAAACAGACTTTCTTTTGTAGGTTCTTGACGTGAATATAGAACTATGTGGCGCAAGTGCTGCTAAAGAGTAGACACTTTGGAGGCATGTACTTTTCTTGCTTCTTTAAGGCTAACAATGTCATCAGTCGTCTGGTCAGTCTGGTCTCAAGAACTTTACTTGAAACCTTGATAATTTTCTCTAAAATTTTTGTATGTTTGTCAACTGATAACTCTCTGTGTTCTGAATTTGTTCATTGTCATTATAATAAGTACTATCACTATTCAATGTATTTAGACTCATTCAGGTGCCTTATACCAACTCAAATTTATATTTCAAAATGGATCAATGGCCGCCCATTTTTTTGGCGGGAAAAGCCCACCGCAAAACGACGTCGCAACCCTTGAATAGTGATGGTACTTATTATAATGACAATGTGCTTACCGTTTTGTTATTTGCTTGATATAGATAATTTCTTGGACCGTTCTGGTAAAGTTTTGATGTTGTCAAACAATGTGCTTACCGTTTTGTTATTTGCTTGAGTTGCATTTGAATGTTTTGTTCTAAAAATGATGATATGAGTTTTCTTTGATAAATCTTTTTGGACATGGATTTTATTTCTTTTTTTGGTTATAGTTAAGTAATTATGATTTAGTTTTGCTTTTGCATTTTTTTTCTTATTTTTTATTTATTTTGGGTCTCTGTTCATAGGTGATGACCTTCTGTTGGAGGCTTGGAGTATCTGCAACAATGGTTGGCGGCTAAAGAAAAAATGGTGGGCCCCCTGGTATTCAGGTACCGATAGGCTCTTTTGTGTATTCTCAGTAACCTATTTGGATTAAACCAAAAAAATTGATCTACCGTGTTTTTGTTTTTTAATGAATTACAGGTTGCATGGATTACTAGCCTAGGTCGGGGAATTTGTGTATGAAATATTCTCTTTCAGTTAGTGTTCCTATTTCAGTTTCCTTACATTAGGCTTGATTCAATTTTGGATTTCTGCCATTGACAACGCGTCTGAAATCAGAGAGGGAACTACCCGTGAGTTACATGTCATGGTCGTTCAGTTACCCTTTTACCATTACAATACATTCATGTGTTAATCTTTGTTCTCAATAACTTACTTTTCATTTTCTAGGATGTACCTGATAGATTTTCTGATAATTCATTGTTGGCGCTTACTTTCTACAGATTGTTGCCTAAAGTCAATACTTTCCAGCTAAAAATTTTGTGTATCACGATTGATACACGTGCAAAAGGACGGCCTGGATTTGTTATCACTTTCTGACTTAACGGGTCTTACGTCCATGTGGCAATTCTCCTAAAAGCGTAAACGAATCGGATGGCCTCATTTCAGGCATGTTAACAGGTACCTGGAACTCTTCTTTTGCTGCAAGTTGTAGGATAAAACTAACGATCTTCATATCTGCATTTTTTTACTTGCGTTGAACTGTCATGATACTTTCTTTTTAATTTTTACCTTATTATACTTTTTCTATATAGAGTTACTTCTTTGTAGTTTTACCTTATTGTGGTTTTCCACTTCTGTTGTGTCTTAAGGTGGAAAAAACAATAGCAAAGAAGCCCCCATCCACTGCAATAGGCGCAGCACGTGCCAATTTGAAGCATGTAGTGTTTGAGGGATATCAAATTGGTGGTATTACTGCCGGACAGTTGACGACCATAGCTGAAGTGGAAAACTTTCCAGGTTTTCCAGGCAGAATTACTGGTCCAAACTTGATGGAACGGCAATAACGACAAAGTAATTGAGAAGAACAATTTTTCCAGTAGCATTTATGTGCAACTATTGCTTTCAGTTGATAGAAAGTTTCAAAGTTTTATATTAGAAATGTTGCATGTTTGGAATTTTGGTACATGCTTTTATGCCTTCATAATATCATCATTTTTGGCCAAGTTGCAATCTTTTACTACAATTGTTATTAATACAATCTTTCACTACAATTGTTGCTAACATCTTTGTATCCAATAATTGTACCATGCATGCTACTCTATTTGTGCTTCTAGGTATTATCACAGTTTGAAAACTTATTGGAGGTCTCATGTCGCAGAAAAAAAACCTCGCGAGGCCGCAACGCGGCCGGCCGCCGCCATACTTATTTCAAATTAAATACTACTCCAAAATTCATTAAAATACTACTAATAAACTTCGTTGGGCTAAATTGCCCAGTACAAATTTGGTTGGCCTATACCTTTTTTTCCACTTTCCTTTGAATGAAGATATACATATGAAAACCAACACATGCCTATTAAAAAAATAAAAAAAATAAATAAACAAAAATAAAAACTTACAAAACACACCCTAAGCTTTTTAATATTTACGACTTTTTTATAAAGCAAACTTTATTTGCCAAATGTCTAACAGATATCTAGCGGTTTCTTGAATAAAAAAAATACTGGCAAAATGGCCTCTCGATAATGAATAAAACAAACCCAATATTGATATGCTTTTGACGTACGTACGGTTTTATAAAAAATGTTGAAGTTTTTATTCCAAAGAAATACAACACGTGTCGGCAAAAAACATACCACGATCTCACAACAATAAGACCCGCCACAGCGCGGCTGGTGCCGGTTTCCTTGTTTATAATCTATATTTACAAATAATAATTTATATTAATTTTAGATGATGATGATAATAATAATAATAATAATAATAATAATAATAATAATAATAATAATAATAATAATAATAATAATAATAATAATAACATTTTCTATTTTTTTATAGCCGAGATGTATAGATATAGATCCTGTTCATGGATTAACGAAAATGTGCAAATTAATAATAATAATAATAATAATAATAATAATAATAATAATAATAATAATAATAATAATAATAATAATAATAATAATAACAATAATAAGGTTGGGATCATGGTGCGTAAGGAGGCTCCTATGGGGTTCCTTTCGGAGGATGGGAAGGAGTTACGACCTGCAGATTTGTTATTATTTAATTGGCTTCAAGGTAAAGATGCATGCTTAGATGTGACTGGTATCTCTCCATTTGCTGGTACCGGGGCAGCTTCATGGGCTCCTGGGGTAGCCTTGTACAATGCTGTGGAGAAGAAAAAGAGAAAGTATGCGTTTAAATGTGAGGACAACGGATACAAGTTCATACCATTTGCTTTTTCTACGTTCGGGGAATTTGATGCGGAGGCTTTAGACACACTCTCACGTATTAAGTCTATTGCAATTAGCCACTCAAATAATGTTAAGAGTGGTGTTTTTATTTTTCATAGAATAAGCTTTTGTATTCAGAAAGGAGTGGGAGCGCAGCTTGTGTCGAGACTCCCATCTAACTTCATGTAAATTTTTATGGTGATAATAATAATAATAATAATAATAATAATAATAATAATAATAATAATAATAATAATAATAATAATAATAATTTTTATGATAAAAATAATAAATTTCATTAAATTGTAAACATTCTTTTCATTTTGCTATGGAATTGTGAAAGATTTTCAATCTAATTCATTTGCCAATCAAACATATTAAAAATAAAATTCTAATTTAAAATTTCTTGAATTTGGCCGGCCGTCTGGACCTCTTTTACTTTTCTCTTTCCTACAATCAAAGCCTTCCCACAGATCTGTCATCTCTCATCTTCGCCGTTGCCGCTGTTGTCGCTGCCGCCACCGTTGTCTTCTGCTCAGATCAGTTACCATCCGGTCTCTTCTTCTCAGATTTGTTGCGATCCGTCATCGATGGCTTGTTGCTGCCTTGGGTTTCGACTTTAGATCTGTTTGGTTTAGGTCTGGCTCCTTTAAGGATGCTTAGTTTTATCTATACTTTTGTCAAGCTACATCTTCATATAGTTGTGTCTACTAAAAGCTCACTTTGGTGATTCCCTCCACCCTTGTATGGTGTTGCTGTAGTCTGTCATAACTATTATTGTGTATGTCTTGTTTTGGCTTAAGTTGTTATCTTTTGTATTTTGTTTGGCAAGTCGGTTTCGATTTTGCACATTATATTCGATGTAACTGGTTGTGTTCAAATTACCTCCATTTGTGAGATGTGAAATGAAATCTTTGTTAAAAAAAATAAATAAATAAAAAATAAAATAAAAAATCAAACACTTTACGAAATGAATTAAGGTTCGTTTGGTTTGTTGCTAGGAATAACAATGAGTATCGGATTTGGTATGAGGTAGAATAACAATGAATATGAAAAAGTGTATGATTACGAGTTGGATTACAAAATATGGTATGAAAAAGTTTATAAATATATGAGTTTTGTAGTGGAAAAGATAGGGGCCCACGGGAATTGATTTCATAGACACCAAATTTGAATCTAATGAATCTGTTGATATGGTATACTCATTTCATTCCCCTGGAACATTAAACGAACACCATGAATTGGAATGAAATCCATAAACCCATTGAATCAGAATGAAATCCATAAACCCATTCCGATCGAAACGCACCCTTAGAATTCAATCGGAATAATGAAGATTCTAGTAACCAAATGGACCAAACAAATAATTTAAGATGGAAGTAGCTAGTACTAACCACATTCTAGTAACACACTCATCAACTAGTCCTTGTTCAATCATAATCCTTAAATGTCGTCTTCCTCACCCCCTTACAAAAAATACATAACCAGACACCGAAACCCTAACCCTAAAACCACAGCTCTACTAGTCATCGACATGCAAAACCACTTCTCATCACTCGCCACCCCAATCCTCAAACCCCTCACCTCCACCATCACCACCTGCCGTCACGCCGCCGTCCCAGTCATCTTCACTCGCCACCGTCACACCACCCCACTCACCCCCACCCCCTTAACCGAATGGTGGCCCAACGACCTCATCATGGACAACACTCCAGCGTCAAAGCTCTTGCCCAGCATGGACGTGAGAGAGGAGGATATGGTGGTTGAGAAGGATACGTATAGCGCGTTTAGAGGCACGCGGTTGGAAGAGGTGTTGAGAGAGATGGGTGTTGAGGAGGTTATTGTGACGGGTGTTATGACGAATTTGTGTTGTGAGACGACGGCTAGAGAGGCGTTTGTGAGAGGGTTTCGGGTGTTTTTTTCGACCGATGCGACTGCGACGAGTTGTGAGGAGATGCAGGTGGCTACGGTTGTGAATATGGCTTATGGGTTTGCTTATTTGGTTGATTGTCAGAGTTTGAAACAAGCTTTTGGTTTGTGAATTATATTGTAGTTAGCTGTGTATCGTACTTCGTTCTGATGAGATTAACTATACTTGTTTGTGTATATTTTGGAGTTGATAATATAGTGTGAAGTTGTAATAAAATAATATCCTGTGTAATATATTATGAGATCGATTTTTTGTATATATATATATAGTGAGATAGTTAGTTGTTAAATAAAAAATGATAGTATGAAGAAATGTTTTGGTGTGCATTTTATGTGTGTAGAGTGTAATACGAGGTATTATTGTCTATGATCATTTGAGTTAGATGTTGTGCTTGGACTAAGGATTAACCACTTTCAAACGTATCGACTTACTTGAATCGGATAAATTTACTTATTGAATAGTTGAACGATGTATAACTTCATAGGCTTAACAAAGTGAGTTTGTTGATTTTATACTTTCAAGGGCCGGCTCTGGTAGCGGGTAAAGTGGGCAACGCCCAAGGCATCAATAATTTGGGGGCATACGAGTATCAACTGGCGATCTATAATTTAGTGTTAAAATTTTAGTTTTTAGCCATACTATTGTTATTAATACTAGTTATAATGCTCGCGCACGCGCGGGTTTTTTTTTTAAATTTTTTGAATTATATATTTTTATTTATTAAAAAACAAATAATTTAATCTTTGTTTTGTTTGATTTATGATGTTTAATTATAGTTTTTTATTATTAAAGATAATTATTTAAAAATTTTAATCCTATTGTTAATTGCATCTTATCTATATTTTTTGTATTTATCTTCTACTTGTGTTATGGATAAATATAAAATATTATCTAATAAGAAAATAATCTTTTTTTATAAATAATATTATTACTAAATAAGGTATGGTTTAGTTTTTTTGAAATGAAAAAGTCCCCACTTGAGGTTTTGTTTTATTATATAATAAAAGATTGAGCTACTCATCCTTATCCTAATGAAGTATTCAGAAATGTTTCGGCTAGAGAATTTGACTTGAATATGATACAACCGTGATTTAGGATGGGCTAAGTTGTTTTCTTTTGTTAAGCAGATGGGCTAAGTTGGTGGGCCATAAAACACAAGTAAAAATGACTTGGGCTTCTAGTTGGCTTCTTTTCTTCGATTGTTAAATTATTTATGAAATATTTAACTATGTTGTACTAAAATTAAATTTGACTTGAATATAATACAACCGTGAGAAACCTTAACTTCGATTTTATAAAGACTCGACAATAATTTTAAGTTACTAGATTTTAAACCCCAAAACATAGGTTGTTGTTTATTTATAAGATGCATTTTTAGTCGGCTGGTCCAGAGCATCTGAAAACTCAAGACCGGCTATGTCAAAATATCTTACGATAACTTTATAAATGTTTCATATTACACATACATTAATTGTGTTGAGTTTATGAAAGATGTTAAGGAATTATGATTTCTTTTCATACCACATGTTGAGAAAAGTGACACCGGATTGAAGCAAACCCGCAACTAGAATATGAAATAAAAGAAAGATGACACACGGATATAACGTGGAAAAACCCCAATAGGGTAAAAACCACGGGCAAGGAAAGATACGTTTCACTATGATGAAAATTAGGAGTTACACTCTCTCTAATTACAACAAATTAGGAGATACCACAAACTCTCAAATAAACTCATAAACTTGGAAGACTACTATGTGAAAAGAAGAATGAGAAGATGGGATACTCTGATTGAAGCATGTATGCGTGCCTGTTTATAGGCATGTTGTAACATGATAGTAGCCAACTTGACATTCCAACTTGCTAATAGATCCCATGTCAGATACAGATACACTGTACTTATCCTATCTTTAAGCAATCTCCCTTTCAGTCACCCGATTGACACCATCATAGATTCTTCATCTAGAAGCTCAATTATTTATGTAAACATTCTCCCACTTGAAGATCCGATTGAAGCTAAAATCGATCTTCACACCGCTATCCTTCCTTGCACTTTCATGTTGCTTACTTTCGCTAGACCGCATGGAGGATCGCCACCATGTCAAAGCGAGAACACTAATAATAACTTGTCACAATTGATTGCTTAACAGTTAAATAATGCTGCCAGTTATCATCAGTATGAACTTTTCTGGCATATCCAACACTTGGTTCCTTCTTCCACCTGTCTCTCACGTAAACGATTTTTTCCAAGCCTGCCAGTTGAACATTGCTCTTGCTCTTTCTAACAAGTTCTGCTTCATCCGCTCCCACTCCGTTCTACGAAACGAAGTGATACTGAACTGTGTTGAATGCTTGTACGTCTGTTGTTGAATGATAATGCTGGGATTCCTTGGCGCCGTCGTGTACAACTGACGTGCGTTCTGTGATTTTGCACACTTAAACATTGGCTGTGGCATTTATCTCAAAATCATTGTATTCTGGTGGACCCTCACCGTGGTCATTCTTTTCCAAACACATCTTCACCCATCACTGCTTCTTTGCTGGCTTGAGCAATTATCTGCTCTCTGCCTATAAAATCACTTTCTTGTGATCTCTGTTTGTCCCAGCAAATCACAGTCATCACTGAATCGCCCAGTTT
>LBNU01005268.1:69218-123742 GCA_014162995.1 Artemisia annua | reverse complement strand
AAACTCAATGACCTTATACTTAGCAACAAACTTCATCAATTGCAAGACATCCTGATCACAATCTAACTTCTTAAGGCCATTTTCTAAATCAGTGTTTGGTTCCTTATAAAAATACTCAAATGATGGGTTTTCATAACCTATATCTTTCATCATGTGGTTAATTTCATTAATTGAAAACACATCAGCATCTATGGTGTCTATCCAGTTTACCTTACCACCTCTATATCGTATCTTGGGAGGAGTAGTAAATTCCCCACCGTGGTTGATCTTCAGACAAAATACAGTTGGAAATTTACCTAATTACATTAAAAAAACAAGGGTTTAATAAAAGATTATTTGATCAAAACAAAATCATTTACAAATGGACAATAAAAAATGACTTACGATAATCATGATAGGGATTTGATTGAGAACCCTGCTTACTAACCCTCCATTCACACAACATGCTTCAATTAGTGCTGATGATTTTAGGGTTTTTCAATTTGGGGATTATTTTTAGTGTTGTGTGTTAAGTTTAGGGATTATTTTTGAGATACATCGTGATATAATGTAAGTAAAAGACCCGCCAAAACTGAATTGACCAAATTACCCTCGAGTTTTTTAAGTTAACGGTCAAACAGACAGAAAATTTGGTCAAGGGACCAAATTCGTTATGGGTGGTAACCACAGGGAGAGGATCCGTTAAAAAAAAGTATAGGGACCATTTCCGTTAAACCCGGATGACCACAGGGACCATTTTTGAAGTTAACTCCTTATAATATATAGAAATATATACTACTAGTAGATATTATTCTAGCGATACAAAAGCTAAATCATCCCACATTGAGCTTTCGAATCTTCTCTTAAAAAACTAGCTAAACATTTATCAGTGAGCATCATTTGGCTTTAGCTCAAGCTTAATTCAAACTTCACAACGCTGACCATGTTACAGTCGTTTATCATGACTTATTTATTAGAACATGCAATATATGTGGATGTACATTGGGCAAGAGATGCGGAATTAAACCCTTTTAGACAAACTTGCTTGTTTTGGAAGTTCTTTGATATTATAGGAGCATTGACATTGACATTGACACTAAAATTTAAAAGTTATAGATGGAATAAGGAAACGAAAATGTTGAAAAATAAGAAGCAATCAAGTGAAGGAGATCGTACATGGCATTATTTGAGAATTGAGATGTCTGGGCCAGATGGAGAGAAATTCAAAACGTCGTATCGTACGATTGCTACTACTAGAAACAAAACTTTGTTAACAAAATTTGGCCAGATGGAGGATTGACATGCTCGACTTGGATCATGTGAATCATGTTGAGGTAGGGGTGCGTATGAGTTTAGTAACAAAACTTGTCAATAAAAAAAAACGCTTCACTGGTTGTAACTCGTGCGTATCTTTTATTTTTACTTTGCTTTTAATTTAAAAGTAACACACTTATAAAATTATACTTATAAATTCTTTTGACCGGATATAATATAATGTAATTTTATATATAAAAAAAATAATCAAATTCGATTATAACATTAATCAAAGACTCAGTTTTGTCACATGATAAAATGACGTTTATCTATTGATTCAGATTAGTTTTTTCAAAGATAACTTTTACAAAATTAATACGAAATAGGTGTTTCATTACTATTTTAAAGATGTATTGTAAATAAATTAAGGTAACAGTAAAGAAATGTTCCATTAGTAAAACTCGATCGTTCAACATTAATACACATCGCAATCTGTCACTTTATATCCAACATATGCATAAAACCCTTACATCGACATCATCTGCTCGTTAATTCCCCATTATATTTATAATCGTCGATTCAAACGCGGTCATGCATTCATACATACGCTCTTACACACACATAGATATCTTATTTTTACAGTAATATATTGGCTGGCTATACATTGTGGCGACTTTTTGCACCTCTCTCTATATATATATTTTACACTCCTCCACTACATAATTAACGCTCTATCTAAACATCAGTTATTTACGTACCATAATGACTTCATCTTCCACAAGCTCTCGGACCAAACGTAGTCCTCACAAGACTGGTAGACATCCATGTTTTCATGGCATACGAAGTCGAAGTGGAAAATGGGTATCAGAGATTCGAGAGCCGCGTAAAAGCAAACGTATTTGGCTTGGAACATACCCAACACCAGAGATGGCTGCTGCAGCGTATGATGTGGCTGCTTTGTCGCTAAAAGGAAGCAATACAGTATTGAATTTTCCACATTTTGTTGAAAGGTACCAAGTGCCAGCGTTACCTGAGCCAGAGTTGATCAGGAGTGCCGCGGGTGCAGCTGCGATACTTATGAAGTGTTCAGTGGATGAGAAGGTTGTGTATCAAGCAAGTATAAAATGGTTATAGAAAGACTGATGTGTCACTAACATAAGAAAACAGAACTTAAGGGACTAAAGTTGTCAAATGCTAAATGAGTTATAAAGTTATTATGGCTAAAAATAGAAGCAAAAGGACTTAAGGGGACCAAAAGTGTCAATTGAAAAATAGCTATGTTGTGAAGAAAGTAGTAACTGTAAATCTCCAGGTTTTAGATAATTCATGGTTATCCAAGTGTGCATGTGTGTGTTGTATATGGAGAGAAAGAAAAGGAGGGAAAACAAGGTTTTCACTAATGACCAAATTGATAAAGGATAGAGGTTCTAATCCAAGTAATGTGTCCATGACAATGATCTTCCTTGCAAGTAAGTAATCTTTAGTTAGCAATTTATGAGATTGATCATCATATAATCAAGATATGATTATATGATAACTAGAGTTGTTTAGAGATGAGATATAATTATTTATAAAACATTGTTATAGTTATTTGACTTTGAATATTAAATGTTTATGTATTGATGATTTAACCTAGATGTAAAGAGGAGAATGATGATGATGTCATGATGATAATTATGGTGGGTAATCTTAGCTTAGATTGCTAAGGTAAGTAGCTATGATTATTTTCTATTTAATATGAATATTCTCATGTTGTCTGATTATGAATAAGTTTGTGAGATTAAGTTTTCGATTAGGAAGTTTGGTGTTATAAAAGGTTTGTTTAGTGAGACTATTCAAGGTTAGATCATGTTATTGAAGCATTAAGGTATGTTTGTGATTGTTATGAGTTATAGATTATCTTGTTTATGTGTTATAGTTTTTGAATTGTTATGGTGTTGGATTATGAATTGAAATGGCTTTATGTGTTCTTGATGCACATATGTGAATTGATTAATTATTGATGTTATTATCTATTTACTTACTAAGCGAAAGCTTACATTATAGTGTTTCAATGTTTTGTAGGATATTGTGGAAGTGCTATGGCATGTATTAAATCTTAAGGATTGTAAGCATGGATGCTAGAAGGTTATTGGCATATAGGAGCTTAGTTGTAGTACTGAGCTCAATTCAAAGTTGAACCCCCAATGGTCTTTTAATGCATTGTAAACGTGTTGTCAAGTATTAAATCTTGGTAAGTCAAGTATTTTGGTTGTCAAATGGTGTATTATAGAAATGGTTTAAGGGTAAACCTTTGATTAAAAATGGTGTTTGGCATTATGCTAAATTTACCCGTTTGACTCATTAAAGTCTTTGTAATGTTTTATCGAAGTAATGTATATAGAAAGTGAGTTATAGCAGTTGTAATAGTAAAAGCGCTTGTGGTATATGTAGTTTGGATATGGGTATTAGACAGATTTGGAGTCTGAAACTCTCTGATCTGAAATAACCATAAAGTACGCCGCCCTTTTTGTTGGGTAAATGGTTTCTCCGGCAAATGTATTACTCCAAAAAATGTTTGAGTAGAAAGGATATGGTGAAGTCCCATATCTCAGCTCGTTACATAAGCGGTAGAGCTTACATAACAAGACACTTCTTATCTTTTAAACAAGAAAACAAACCACTACTCACTAGATTACATTTGACACCTACCAAACACACAATAACTTCCTACCACGACCTTTATGATTGATATCATACACATCACAAAAAGCATCTAATTGCCCTGGTAAATCGTAGACCTGATCCGCATAGTCATTACGATGCACTTTTTAGTAAGTGATCCGTTTTTTCTGAAACTATCCTGATGTGCGCTGTACTTTGATGAATGTGGGCTGGTTTTTTTGGAAGCCAGAAGTATGCCGATTTTAGTTACAAGTACGCCGTAATTTTTGCAACAGTGGGGTTTTTATAAACTTTATAAGTTCTTGTACGTATTGCGTAAGAAAGGTTTTTATGTGTACTTCTTATTCTTGCATTGTTTTCATAATTAATGTGTGACTATTGGCAAACAAATCCTAAACAATTTTGATGAGTATTTTTTTTCTCCACTCTTTTATGCATTGTAAACCTCTCATAACATCAAAATAAGTTTTTATCTTTAATCATTCAATCATGTTTATCGTTGCTTGTTTTGATTCTATGTTTGCTTGTCCTTTGTTTGATATGTTAGGCTAATTCAATTAGTGTTTATCTGGGATGCGTGAAAATTGTTAGTGCAATAATTATTCCTATTAATTTCTTAATCGGTGAATGTGATTACTTGGTTAAAAATTAGTTAAGAACCGCCAAACTTGAACGTTAACTAGATTGAGCATTTTAGAATTGGATATTCAATTAGGTTGGATATTTATTGCGTGCTTTTAGATATTTTGTGTACATCGCAACTAATAAGGCTTGCAATCGGCTATTTGCATAGATGTGTACTTGACCAATACCCGAATAAGTTTTAATTTTTAATTTTGACTTTTAATAGCTAACCAAAACACTCCATTTTGTACGGTATAAATGACGTTCTTCTATTGATGCAATTTACAGTAGTTTTTATAAAGATAACTTCTACAAAATTGATACGAAGCAAGTGTTTCCATAACTATTTTAAAGATGTATTACTATAAATAAAGGTAACAGTAAAGAGATGTTCCATTAGTATGATGTGTACCATTGACAGTCTGTCACTTTATGTTCCACACATACATCGACATCTGCTCGTTAATTCAAGGGTACATGGTCATGCATTCGTATACACACATAGATATCTTTACCTAATATAGAACTTAAATCCAACAGATTTCTTAATTCTTATTATTAATGGGCGACTTTTTGCACCCCTATATATAAGCTATGTACTCCTCCGCTACAAAATTAACCCACCCTCTTTCTATACATCAATACCACGTCCAAGATGGCTTCATCTTCTGAAAGCTCTCCGACAGCACGTAGTCCTCACACGACTGGTAGACATCCAAGTTTTCATGGTATACGAAGTCGAAGTGGAAAATGGGTATCAGAGATTCGAGAACCACGTAAAAGCAAACGTATTTGGCTTGGAACGTACCCTACACCAGAGATGGCTGCTGCAGCGTATGATGTGGCTGCTTTGTCGCTAAAAGGTAGCAATACATTATTGAATTTTCCACATTTTGTTGAAAGGTACCAAGTGCCAGCTTTACCTGAGCCAGATTTGATTAGGAGTGCCGCGGGTGCAGCTGCGATACTTATGAAGTGTTCAGTTGATGAGAGGGTAGTGTATCAGGCACCCGGTCATGACGACTTTCCGGTTGCTGATCATGTTATTAATAATAATATTAACTATGAGTTTATGGATGAAGAAGCGTTTTTTGACACCCCGAATTTGTATGCGGATATGGCTGAGGGAATGCTCATGAGTCCGCCCCGACAACTCCTGACTACTTATGATCATTCGGCACTAGACGATTCATATGGTTGTGATGATTTGTGGAGCTACTAGCTAGCTAGCTAAGGTTAAGATCAACATAAAAATTCATACTTTCTCGTCTCAAATTAAATGTTCGCTACTCTCTGTAAATTAAATGTTCATTACTCTATGTAAGAATATATATGTCGATTTTCAAATTTTAAAGGATCAAAATGAAATTATATGTATACATACAGTGCATGTGATTGTTTATTTATCTTTCTAACGTTGTACGAATTAAAGATATATATTTGGAGTAATTTATCAATGAAGACAAAGCTTATGCAGTTAGTGGATTTTAATGTTCTTATTATCATTCTTTTATATATATATATGCATGTGTATATCTCCACTATATACTAAAAATGTTTTCGCTTAAAACTTATAAAACTTAAAAATAAGTAATGTTTTATCTTCAAAATATATTTTTAAACTCTAATATTAAACTACGTTAGTTCATAGTTGATGAAAATAAATAACTTCAATATCGCAGTGTTAAATGTTTGCCGTTATAAAATTCTGTTACTATGCACGAGTACTCGCCTAGTATGTATATATATGCATACGTGTGTATTTCAAAACTTTTATAGTTGGGTTATCACAGCCATGAATTACTCTTCACTTTTGTTGCTAACAGGGACGGAGCCACCTGGAGCCACCTTATAGGCCGGGTTGACCAGAGCCCACCCTAATGTGTATTAGTGCGAGTAATAGATTTGATCATACCAGATTTGAGCATATTTAAATAGACTTGGCCCACCTTATTCTTTTCTTGAAAGCTAGTGCCATTAACAACCTTTTTGTTTGTTATGCTTTTTCATTTGACATGTCTACTATACTATTCGTACATAGTAACATATTTGTTTATGTTTATGGTTTAACAGCTGGGTTAACAATCTTTAAAGTTCATAAATAAAATCTACCATAAATTTCCCGACTTTCAATATTATTTAAGGTTTTCATCTTATATTTAACAATGCTTGTCTTTTTTCTGGCCTATTTAAAAACTAAATCCTAGCTTCATCACTGATTACAGAGTCATTTTAAATTGACAACTATGTTGCACGCTTCAAATATATCATCGCATACGTTATACACATCAGTAAATCGTACTATGTTGCACGCTTCAAATATATCATCGCATACGTTAGCCAAACTTTTCTGCAACATTTCACAATACATACATTAGTTAAGAGCTCTGGTAATATCCTATTCTATCACAAGAAAATTTATTTCATATCAACATCACATGCAAGTTACAAAAATCAAAATTTGTTAATGGCTATGCTTACTTAACTAAATCACTATCTTTGTCAATCACAACTACATTAAAGATAACATTTTTTTAATAACTGTTTATAACATTTTCTTCCAATTGGAATGGGACGCCAATGTCATGCACAATGCATCAACAGTTGGCTGTTACGTATATAAGAATATTGGTCCGGTGTGTAAGGTACTTTCAAATGATATGGAGTTTGACCGAGTTTCTTGAGATTTAATTATAGTAAACCGCACGGTGGACAAACATAAAAACCCTAAATTCTCAATAACGAAACATAAATTTGAATTATTCCACACAAAAAATGAGATGTGATTTTATAATGCATTTAAAAGAAACAAGCTTACGATTCTCACTTTTGAGTTATTTTTCTAGCTGTTCTAGTTGTCTTCTTGACAGAGTTTTTTATTTTCTTGCTTAGCATTGTTGGTATTTCGAACTTACTGATTTTAGGTTTATATGCCGGAATTGATTTTATACTCTTCTTATAGATTTTGTCAAAGGATTCACGAGACAGCCATGTAAATCATCAAACTAATAAGAAAAAAAGTGAAAATAGCGGACTCACTTTGTATCAATAACATGCTACCGACTACCATAAAGAAAATCATATTACTTCGAGGTAGTTGGAAACCCTTAAATTACAAAGGCATTGTCAAAATTAATAAGTGTTACTTTCATATATGAAAAATATTAAATCCTGCTACACATCTTCATACTAATATTCTTATATATACAAGTGTTTTATGAAACATATATATAGTGTAAGAAAGTGAGTCCTTACCCGAATCCATGTATGATTGACATGTAGGATTAGAAGGACAAGTAGAAAGATATACACTACCTAAAACATTTAAGGGATGAAATATAAATGTCACATTCTTACTTCTACTTACCTACCATTTATGGAAAAATCATATATATACCATTTATGGAACAATTATATATATATTTGCATATGTATGCTCCACAATTTTGTACCCTTTTTCTTCGATTAATTATATAAACGGCTTTAACTTTTCTTCTATTTATGTATATTACTATTTTCTTGCTATTTAAAGTTAAAAGAGTATCAGTAAAGAAGAAGACAAATAAAGATCATCGAGCAATAACCCTGATTAAGAAAGAATTCATGTTCGAAAAAGGAGACAATAAAAAAAAACTTTAATTTTGCTTTAGCATAACAATGAGTACACCTCTGCTTGACCAATTTAGAGATTTAGACAAATAAATATCATCGAGCAATAACCCTAATTAAGAAAGAACTCATGTTCGAAAAAAGGATGGAAAAAAAACTTTAATTTTGCTTTAACAAAACAATGAGTACACCTTGCTTGACCAATTTGGGGATTTAGACAAAAAAAAATCATCGAGCAATAACCTTAATTAAAAAAAAATTAATGTTCGAAAATTTTTTTTTAAAAAAAAAAAAAAAAAAAAAAAAAATTGCTTTAGCATAACAATGAGTACACATCTCCTTGACCTATTGTTTTATAAGTAATTAAATTTTTATAACCCGTGCACGCACGATATTTGAGGAGATATATAACAAGTAATAATATTTTAATAACCTTGTTTTAAAATTAAATATTGTGACAATTCGTAAATTCAGGATTTTGTAATTAAGAGATGACTTAATACAGATACTCTCAGTTTTATTACTTAATATTTTTAGTCATATTTTTCTATTAAGTCACAAACAAATAATTTTCATATGACTTAATAAATTCAGATTTTTTCATATTAAGTCTAATTTATACGCTAGCTCAAAATACTAAGGTGGTGTTTGAATTCAGTTTGAATTAAGTCTAATTCATACGTTATACGATGGTGGTTATTAATTTTGAAAGAGGGAAACTTTTGTTTTTTATTTTAAATCGCCGAAAATATGATGTTGGTTGAAATTTTATTGAACAAGACAACATCGTCATCTCGAAAACACACTTCGATCCCCATAAACGTTACATCATCGGTCGGCCATATTATGTATTTTGAGACAAATATAAAAATTGGCTATGCATATCAGTAATAAAATTATTACACTATGCATTTTGGTACATCAAAACAACCATGTTATGCGTTTTTGAACTTTTCCATATTCGTTAAATATAGCTACATATGAGTACATCGTTTTCACTAAAGTTATTTGGTGAGGGCAAATTTTTCTAACTCAGATGTACGTGATCTCACCTGGTTAATCTTAAGACCGTTTTTGATCCTTCTTAATTTGACCACTCTCAAATATACACATCTATCGAAGTTTGAACCCTTGACCTTTTGTGAGAAAATAAAAAACCTTATACCACTAGGCGACCTAACCACGATTAACATAATTGAATCATAAAATCACACCATTTTGATTTATGGTTGAATGAGATTATGACAACTTGTATTATATTCAAAGGAACTTTTTGGCAAAATTTTCTAAGAGACATAATCATATAAGTTGGTAATCTTGAAGAAACAAACTCAAAAATGTTACCTCACAAGATGCTATCACAATCATTTGAAGTCGTCAAATGTCACATACTAACAATCTACGCTGGATTTTAAAAGCAAACATATTTGCGTAAATTTTTTTATAATAAGAACTAGAAAAAAGATAATATACTCTTTGAGATTAAAATACTCTTTATATTAATAAGCATATTTGTATTTCTTCATTATATTACAGCATTTTCATAAATCTATTTTGAATTTTACTATCAGTATTTCTAATAATCATCAAAATTATTTAAAAAAAAATGTTTTAATATATACATTCACCTCTTACAATTTTCTGCATTGTTTTTAAGCGAGTCAATTAAGTTTAATGTAATTGTTGAAAAAACTTCTAGTCAATATGAGAATGTATGGGGATTTTATTTTTGAACATTATTTGCCGCAATACGTAATAAAGATAAACGTTATACGAAACATCTAACTGCAATATCGCAACTATAATTATTTTCGCTAAAACTTTACATAGCTATACACGGGTACTCATCTTGTTTATATAAAACTTTAGTTGTTGAAATAAAAATAAATTATATGGAGTTAATTGTAAAATTATCATTATCCATTTATTTAATAACTTTATAAAATAAACAAATATCCCTTATACCCCCTGAATTTTATATTTTATAAACAAACAACATATATATTTTTATTTATAAATATTACTGTCAGTATAGATTAAATTCATGTAACAAGAGATTATAAATGTCAAAATGAAAGTACGAGTTATTGTGATATGTAAATGGATACACGAGAATGTATATATACGAACAACTCATTTTATTCCTCTTTATAAATTTAAATAAGGATATCACGAAAATAATATATATCCCTTTTTCAACTTTGGTTCATTAGTTATTGTGATATATAAATGGATACACGAGAATATATATATACGAAAAACTACTTATTCCTCTTTATAAGATTAAATAACGATATCCCGAAAATAATATGTATCCTTTTTACGATTTTCATTCATTAACGACTTATGATATTCCTTTTGTAGCTTATATTGTGCGTACACCGGTTTGCTAATTAAATATGACCAAATTTTCTATTAACGAGAATATAAATATTAATATAAGCACGAATAACTGTGATATGAAAATAAATATATACAAGATTATACTAGAACAACAACTTATGTAATTAATATTTAAAGTTCAAATAAGGACTTCCAGAACATTTATTTTTTTTTCTTTTAACTTCATTAAGGGTCATCGCGTGCACTTAATCACACATAATGTGTACAACATGATGTCACATCAGTCTCAACAATATATCAGTAAAATGTAGTTAAATCCTTCATCAAATAAAAATATATACAAAATATTAATCGATATTAATAAATAATGAAAAGTTGATGTAAAAACTCGTATATAATTTTTAGTTGTACTTAGGGCATCCATTAATAGTAATTTACAAAAAGATTATAAAAATATAAAGAAGTTTAAGAACTTGTAAACCATGGTAAGGATCCATTTCATGCTTGTGTGGTATAAATATATCTATAATACTAAATCTCTTGATAATTAATGCATTTGTATTATGTATGACGTTTCTAAAGCTTTATAAGATTTATATATAGTAGAGATAAGTTTAGAAAAAAAATTATAAATTAATGACAAAATATAATTATAAACCTTTAAAAAGGTTTATAATAGGAGATACTTTTATATATTATAATTACAAAATATCAAACACGGCAAATTTTTATATGTTTACATTCAACTAAAATTTAAAATAAAATTGGTTTATGTGTAAATCTCGTGCGTGTACGAGATTTATAACGAGTAAACATATAAACATCTATTTAAACCCTTAAATAATTTTTTAGAGGCACACGTAACAGGTCATTAACTGATATTTTTGTTTGTTTGCGTGAGGGTGGATGATTAAGGTCGGGCCCATGTATTGAATGGGGCAACAAAAGCTATATTCTTAAAAAGGAAAACATTTTTGTCTGGAAAAAGCAAGTGGAGATTTTCGCCTCAAACCAGAATATTACATCCACAAGATATTATATCACTTTTTTAGTGCAGAAGATATTATATCACTTTGCTCCTTAATTAACTTAATTACAAATATTTCATCATTTGACTCTGCACATATACGGCCGACATCTTATATACCTGAGATGTATTGTTTAAGTCCAGTCTTTGTGGTCTAAACTGTTACTTTCCGACAAATATTGTTTATGTTGTGAAGCTCGTTCGACCTTTTTTACGAAGAAGAAAATGGTCATTGTTAAATTATCAGAGCAACTTATTACCTGCTAATAATGCACGAGTGATTTACGCGAGCAGATTTAGAGGTGTTACGGGACTTTAATAATAGATTTAGTGCAATCTAATTGTAAAAAAACCTGAATTATCTTAAATGAATTGATCCAAGAAAATGGCATTTGTAATTTTTGCTTAGGTAGTCTATTAATATGTGAAA
This sequence comes from Artemisia annua, assembly GCA_014162995.1. Taxonomy (NCBI): domain Eukaryota; kingdom Viridiplantae; phylum Streptophyta; class Magnoliopsida; order Asterales; family Asteraceae; genus Artemisia; species Artemisia annua. The sequence continues at coordinate 111,812 of LBNU01005268.1, read as the reverse complement.
AATTAAGTCAAAGATTTATATTCAATTTTCCTCTTTATACTTTAGCTAAAATAAATTTTGCACCCAGTAACTTTTTTTATTTTGATCCGCTACTAATAAGACACAGTAGTTAATCAGTACCATATGCATGTGGTTTTATGATTCGATAGACAAGTGGATACTCTTTCTTTCGCTTATTTAATACAATAAAATACAATTTCTTTCTATGTCGACCTCCCAATGAGAATTCAGAAAAGAAAAACACTAGTACTTAATTAATGGAGTAATGTTATAAAGTAGAAAAACTATTCATTTGAGTATTTGAGTATGTATATATGTTGACTTAGGATCAAATGAGAAGAAGTCTTAAAATGAGAAGAATGAGAAATAACTATAACCACACATTAGAAATGTCTCGACTTGAATTAGATGCATTCCTAATCTTTTAGATGCATCCTAATATATTTCCTAGCTAAAAACTAGATGCATATACATATATTTGATGCATTTTAGCAAATTAGGCAAATCCTATGTATTTTTCGTCCTCTGCGGGTAAAATTTGTTGCAAGTACTATTTTGCTTCGTTTTCACTTCAAAATCACTTTCGAAACTAATTGGGATGCATCTAAATGAATAGAGATGCATCTAATTCAAGTCGACGCATCTCAAATATGTGATTATATTTATTTCTCATCATTCTCATTATAAGTTTTCTTCTCACTGGATCCCTACCCATGTATGTTTTGATAAATCTTTTTTGTCACGTCTAGATTAGTAAACTTTCTTTTCACGTAAACATAGAGTTTAATTATTTTGACGGAACAAAAATGTTTTAGACTCATTAAATTGGATAAAGCTTAGAAGTTCGTTGCTATTTCGAGAATTAATTAATCAGTTAATTAATATAAATAACCGTATTCACTATTTTCGAGAATAAGATTTTTTCTGACCAAGTAGGAGAGTAGCCATCCCATAAATGGTCGACATACCCCCACTTACAAAATTTTCTTTGCATTAGCATTAGTTTTGACTAGTTAGTGGCATTTCTTTACCCTAATTGCTTGGCTTTAACATCAAAATATCATCACTGATAAGTAAAAATCAACTTTACTAATGAACTACAAACCAAAAGAATTTCAATTGAAAAGGATATAACTTTATCAACACAAAAATGTACATTTTACATATTAACCACTAGTAGGGTATTTACGTGTTACGGCGGCGACAAGGATGTCATCAGGGCAGCAGAGCCGGAAAATTATGGTCGAGGGGCCGGGGTAAACTTTGATAACTTTTAAAACTTACACTACAAAACGGTTCGTTAGGGGAGGGGGCAAATTACAAAAATAGCCAGATATTTTAAAAAATTAACACCACAATTATTTTTTTCCGCTATAGCCTACTCTACCCCCTCTCGTCTTCGCCTCTGGATATGATTACATTGTTCGATGACCAATGTTTTCGATTATATGCTTTTCGTGATAACAACTTTCAAAAAGATAAATTCCGAAATTTATAGTTTGTAACTGAATTTCGGCCGAAAGAAAAGTTATAGGTCATTATATATGATTTAGCGTGTTTTCTTTTTCTACTGTAAAGTTAAGACAACGAAAGAGGGCTGCCCGGCCAGTAAGAAATGAAGGAAAAATGTTACGAAATTAATGAAGAGTATAAACATCGTGTTAGTATTTTCCTTTTGTTGTTATGAAAATGCCGTGAGATAGATTGTATATTAAGGAAGAGGATACTTTTCCCTCAATTGCAGATTAGTCATATTGCTATTCTAGATAAAAACACTAAATACAAAAGCCTTAATACTTTATATATAATAATTAGCATGGTCCCTCGCGCAATGTTGTGATGTTAAATGGATAAAAAGTAAGAGTAGCTAGTAGTTATAGGGAAACACTTGAAGAGAAAGTAGGGGTAGCTATTGGCGGTGGTGATTGTTGACGGTGGTTACAGAGAGAAGAGACGTTCATACGTGTGTCGTTTATTATGGTAAAAATAAATAAGCACATGTGACTTATATATGCAATTAATCATGAAATGAAATTCAGACAACTCGTCAACAAATATAATGTAAACTACCTGATACAGAATATAAATTAAAATCATCAATCATGATAAACGTGTTTTATAAATAAAAAAACTTCTTTATACACAAGTTTGATGTTTAATTAGACTCACGATAGGGCCACATAAAGTTATGAATGAAATAAATACTGATATAAGGAGATAATACAATGACATTTGAAATTATACTTCCTTAAATTTATAATGACATTTACGTAATTGTGCAGTTACAACTATAAGTAAATAATTTGATGGAAATTTTCTAGCCATTAAAGTTTATGATTATTGTAGTGATAAATTTACAAATGTGTAGTTACAAATTTGGCATTGACAAATTAAATGTACATTATGCACATTTGTAAATAATACAAGTTACAATAATAAAAAACTGCACCATAATAAACGATGCACGTATGAACTTCTAAATTGAGCGTAAACTTAACTTTTTTTTTTTTTTTTTTTTTTTTTTTTTTTTTTCTAATACAAGCTAAATTAATTATAGATTGTTATAGATACCTATAACGTTGATTAAGATAAACATAACAACAAAACTCGAACTACTTCAGAGCGATGAAGCATAATCGATATTCAAGTAAGTATGAAGCATAATCTATAAATAATTTGGAGCGATGCCTTTACAGAATTCAAGTAAAAGTATGAAGCATAATTTATAGAGAAACTAAAAGGTTTGTGTCATAATAGTACTCATGTTGTGGAGAAGTTTCCCAACTAAACAGTTATTGGTACAAATTTTGCTTAATATACGTGAGATAGGTTTGTGGTGTAAATATTGTAAGATATGTAAAAAAAATATCGTTACCAAAAGAAATAAAAAAATCTATGGAGAATTATATCAATGGATGGAATGATAGGTCAACAATTTTAAATTTAGAGATAGTGCCCTCTATGATCAAAGATGTATTTTTATGTATATTTAACTTCCACAAAAAGTAATGCCAGAGGGCTATTCCATTTTGGGTAGAACACAAACTTTGGCCAACTTATTATACTCGTAATTAGTTAAATATATACTTCCATTCTTTGTTTATATATATTTAGGGTAACAACGATTGCATGATTAATACCTTATATAGGCGACATGCGAATCATTTAGTCATTTTCCTTTTTTGGTAAAAATCATATTTGCTGGAAAGAATTCCAACTTTGTGCACCGGGAGATTATGTCCAAAAACAGATGTTGCAACTTGTAAGATTTACTTAACACGTTCAAAACACACTCTTACTAATATACTTCAATGTCATAGCAAAACATGATAATCATGAAATATCCACATGCATATAACAGCTGCAAAAAAGGCAATAAGCTAGTACCAGAATTAGTGAGCAGCTTCAAGCCAAGTAACCCGCAGAAGCTGCAAATGTAGGCCTTGTGGTTCGACGATGATCAGAGAGTAATGTGAAAGACTGAAAGTTTACAACTTCGTAGGGTTTTGGGACGGACGCGACACTCTCATCATGATCTCATGCTTGTGTCCCGATCGAGCTGCTTTCCTTTCTTCATCGCGTCGCGACCTTTGCTCGCGTCAGATATCCAAAAGCTCTACAAAGATGATCGTGTCACCACTGATATATATGCTCATGTCACGATTATATATAGGTCGTCCAAGAATATAATATAATTCTTCAAACATTCACTCATTTATAATTTCAATCCCTAGCCAGTTTATCATTTCTTCTTCTCTTAGCAACGTATCTTCATACTTATGTTATTTCTACATTGTCCTATATTGTTAAGCATTATTTACATGCTATTAAGTATCAAAATTCCTGATGATCATGCTAAAATACATAAGAAACACAAAATAACGAGTACAAAAATATGTATAAAATATGAGTTATCAACAGAATATCTTCCGCACGGTGTTCTAAGAAAAACTTTTTGACGCTTGTCAAGTTTAACAACTTGACAAGCTTTTTTTGGAGTAATATATTTTACCGGGTGGACTAACCTTTACCCAAAAAAATGTTTAACAACTTGTTCAAATATTGAGTTGGAAGGTAGAAGTAGGTACGTAAATGATCGATATGAAATTTTTACGAATGAAACTCTTTAGCGAATTATCTGGCTTTCATCATGTAAGTTACGTTTATTTGTTTAGTATACGTAGTAGGCTATTTAATATATTTGCTCGGGTGCCTTTTTGGTTATTTTGGAGTAAAAGTTAAGTAGGAAAGCATTTTTGTAACTTGTAAATTGTAATTTTAGTGTTTTACTTGTAGGTATAAACTCGATATTTATAAAACAGTTGCGCGTTTTTTTAACTAATTTAAACGTTGGGGGTTTCATTTACTTTCGATGTTGATTATTTTCTTTTCATTATGTGAGATTGGACAATGACATTCGTGCAGTGACAGACCTACGTCCTACAAAGGAGCCAAAGTGTGATATGGGCCAAACTTAATTTCTAAGAGTGCTATCTCCAATAATAGATATGTGCTATTTTCTTTCCTTATCATGCAAATTCAGTTTAGCTCAAAAACTATTTAGGATCCAAATTTTAGTACTTATTACCCTCTCTGTCTCAAAATATAAGTCCAGTTTGACTTTTTTAATTGAACTTTAACCTTAAATATTTTTGATAGTATTATATAATACTTGATGCAAAATATATAGATTGATGATGTTTTATATATATTTTTATTTGGTATAATTTTCATCAAGTGATATATAATACAAACAAAAATATTTAAGGTTAAAGTTCGATACAAAAAGTTAAACTGAACTTATATTTTGAGACGGAGATAGTATAATAAAAGAAAATTTATGAAAGATCTTTCTGATTTTGTTTATGCAACACTCTCTTTAAAATCTTAGCTATACATGCAAAATTGCAATGTTAAACCTTTTATTTCCTTTTTGGGTACATGCAAAATTAGCCATATACGTTAACACTATTTTTTCATGTTGATGTACTTTATCCTTCGACAACAAATATAAGTAAAATTTACATAATTGAGTGACAATAATTTTTTAACTTTCTATTTTTAATTCATTCTTAGGACCAAAAACACTTAAAATCCACTAGCTATCTTCTCATTTTATTTACCCATATGACCGTATGTCGTGATAACGTAGTCAAGGGGACTTAACCCCAAAAATTAAGAACAAAAATGTAATTTTTCATATTTACTTACTAGTATTATACTGGGATTGTTTTCATGTAAAAGGGTGACGTGAGAACGCGCCAGATAATATTATAATTTTTTGATGAAGTTTAGGTTTTACATATATCTTGCAATAACTTCAAACAAAATGACTAGCTAGCAACGTGCCTACGATTACATTAGTGTTTAACTAACACTCTGTGTGGAAACTATATTAATTGAAAAATCCGGCTTGAATATATCTTTGTGGTGGTAAGGTTGGTTAAAATCTCGTATATTAGTCAGCTAAAAGGTCGGAAAATAGTTATTAGGGGGAAAAAAAAACTATCTTAATTGAATAAAACATGATGGACTTTTGGGCTAATATGCCACTTAGCTATGCCACAAAAAAGAGATATATACTGCCTGTGCATTTTCATATCAGCAGAGTACGTCACGGTTATTCCCGAAAATAACACTAAAAAACGTGAATCTTCAATAGTATTATTTTGTCAGCTTGATAACCTTTGTGAATGTGAAAGGATCACGTAGTTACTTTTCATTATTTCAATGATAGAAAAGTACCTTTGTGACAACAATTGGTCAAGATTTTCATAGATTGCAGTATTCTACTTGATATCATGTTCAGTAAAAGTTTAGATAAACTTAAATAATATGTTTTACTATGTCGGTACGTATAATGTATGTCGTAACATATTCTCTCAACTTTTCTCATAATCTTACTTTCTTATTAGCCAAAAATTGAACTTCATTCATTTTGAGGAACGGAAAAACATTATACACCTCAGCCGTGATGGCTTTTTAACTTTAAAAATGTTAAAGTTAACTTTAAAAATGTTAGGTTTTCGTTTTTTGCAATTTTCTTAAAATGAAAAACATGCTTCTTGGCTACTTGCAGTATTTAGGTCAGACCGGTTTGTAATGGCAAGCCCAACCCACTAAACCAGGAACAAATGCTTTTGGGCAAACTCCAAATGAAGCCTAACGGCTCAACCCTTATACACCTTCAGCCCAATATATTAGTATGTTTTGTAAAGAAGAATTTTAAAAATTTATTGTGTATATTGTACTTTGTACGAGTCACGAGCAAAAAAAGAAAAAAAAGAAAAAAAAAAAAGAAAAAAAAAATGTAATCTATAGGATAATGATGTTTTTAGCCAGTTGAGATTTTACAACTACTGAACCTTTGCTTAAAAAATGATTTAGCTGTTCAATGATTTAAATTGGTATTCACCAAAATTAGGCGTTGCACGACTTTTAAACCATTTGACCCATTTGACCTTCAATCTTTTAGTATTCAAGTTTAACAACTTGACAACTGTTTTTTTAGAGTAATATATTTTACCGGGTGGACTAACCTTAACCCAAAAAAAAGTTTAACAACTTGTTCAAATATTGAGTTGGAAGGTAGAAGTAGGTACGTAAAATGATCGATATGAAATTTTTACGAATGAAACTCTTTAGCGAATTATCTGCTTTCATCATGTAAGTTACGTATATTTGTTTAGTATACGTAGTAGGCTATTTAATATTTTTGCTCGGGGTGCCTTTTTGGTTATTTTGGAGTAAAAGTTAAGTAGGAAAGCATTTTTGTAACTTGTAATTTTAGTGTTTTACTTATAGGTATAAACTCGATATTTATACAACAGTTGCGCGTTTTTTTAACTAATTTAAATGTTGGGGGTTTCATTTACTTTCGATATTGATTCTTTTCTTTTCATTATGTGAGATTGGACAATGACACACGTTCAGTGACAGACCTAGGGGTGACCATAAAAACCGAAAATTCCGAATAAACCGAAAACCGAAACCGAACCGAACCGAAAATAACCGAATCAAACAAATAACCAAACCGAATTTGCCAAAGCCGAACCAAACCGAACTTTTAATTCAATTCTCGGTTTGGATATGGTTTTGGTAATCAAAACCGAAAACCGAACCAAAAACCGAATTCACATAAACTTATATATCTTTTTTATATATTTATATATATAAAAAGATCAATAAAATGTTTTATACATATATATATATATATATATATATATATATACATATATATATATATATATATATATATTATATATATATATATATATATTATTATTATTATATATATATATATATATATATATATATATATAATAATAATAATAATAATAATAATAATAAAATTTTATCCTAATATTAAAAAATACTTTTTATGTTTGAAATATCTTTTTTGGCTAAATATATTTATATATTTTTCTTTTTTTTAAATAAAGTGTGTAATTCAGATTAAACCGAAAACCAAACCGAACCAAACCAAACTAGAATTCAATCAAACCGAACCGAAAATCGAATTTGAACTCGGTTTGGTTTGGTTCACGGTTTAATCCTAAAAATGCTTTTAACCGAATTAACCGAACCGAATTAACCGAATAACCCGAAAACCGAACCAAAGAACACCCCTAGACAGACCTACAAAGGAGCCAAGTGTGGTATGGGCCAAACCTAATTTCTAAGAGCATCCACAATGGCAAAAGTCTTTCATGACTTTTTGCATTTAATGCAATCAATGCATACTACATTTAATACATATCACTTTGATGAAAGACTTGGAGTATACCAAGTCTTTCTAAGAAGCTTTTCAAAAAGCTTTTCATGCAATGCAAAAAAAGCCTTTCAAAAGACTTATTTAAATAGTGAAAAGCTATTCTTGTTTTTGCCATTGTGGATGCTCTAAGGGTGCTATCTCCAATAATAGATATGTGCTATTTTCTTTATTTATCATGCAAATTTAGTTTAGCTAAAAAATTATCTAGGATTCAAATTTTAGTACTTATTATAATAAAAGAAAAATTGTGAAAGATCTTTCTAATTTTGTTTATGCAACACTCTCTTTAAAATCTTAGCTATACATGCAAAATTGCAATGTTAAACCTTTTATTTCCTTTTTGGGTACATGCAAAATTAGCCATATACGTGAACACTATTTTTTCATGTTGATGTACTTTAATTATCCTTCGACAACAAATATAAGTAAAATTTACATAATTGAGTGACAATAATTTTTTAACTTTCTATTTTAAATTCATTCTTAGGACCAAAAACACTTAAAATCCACTAGCTATCTTCTCATTTTATTTACCCATATGACCGTATGTCGTAATAACGTAGTCAAGGGGATTGTTTTCATGTAAAAGGTTGACGTGAGAACACGCCAGATAATATTATAAATTTTTGATGAAGTTTAGGTTTTACATATATCTTGCAATAACTTCGAACAAAATACGTGCCTACGATTAGAATAGTGTTTAACTAACACTCTGTGTGGAAACTATATTAATTGAAAAATCCGGCTTGAATCTTTGTAGTGGTAAGGTTGGTTAAAATCTCGTACATTAATCAGCTAAAAAAAAAAAAATAAAATAAAAAAAAAAATAAAAAAGAAAACCATCTTAACTGAATATATAAAACATGATGAACTTTTGGGCTAATATGCCACTTAGCTATGCCACAAAAAAGAGATACATACTGCCTGTGCATTTTCATATCAGCATAGTACGCGCGTCACGGTTATTCCCGAAAATAACACTAAAAAACGTGAATCTTCTATCGTATTATTTTGTCAGCTTGATAACCTTTGTGAATGTGAAAGGATCACGTTGTTACTTTTCATTTTCTCAATGATGGGAAAGTACCTTGGTGACAACAATCGCTCAAGATTTTCCTAGATTGCAGTATTTTACTTGATATCATGTTCAGTAAAAGTTGTCTATGTCGATTCTCGTAGATAAACTTAAATAATATGTTATACTATGTCGGTACGTATAATGTATGTTGTAACATATTCTCTCAACTTTTCTCATAATCTTACTTTCTTATTAGCCAAAAATTGAACTTCATTCATTTTGAGGAACGGAAAAACATTATACACCTCAGCCGTGATGGCTTTTTAACTTTAAAAATGTTAAAGTTAAATTTAAAAATGTTAGGTTTTCGTTTTTTGCAATTTTCTTAAAATGAAAAACATGCTTCTTGGCTACTTGCAGTATTTAGGTCAGACCGGTTTGTAATGGCAAGCCCAACCCACTAAACCCGGAACAAATGCTTTTGGATAAAATCCAAATGAAGCCTAACGGCTCAACCCTTATATACCTTCAGCCAAATATATTATTCCACTAGTTGTATGTTTTGTAAAGAAGAATTTTAAAAATTTATTGTGTATATTGTACTTTGTACGAGTCACGAGCAAAAAAAGAAAAAAAAAAAGAAAAAAAAATGTAATCTATAGGATAATGATGTTTTTAACCAGTTGAGATTTTACAACTACTGAACCTTTGCATAAAAAATCATTTAGCTGTTCAATGATTTGGATTGGTATTCACCAAAATTAGGCATTGCTTCACTTCAAAACCGTTTGAACTTCAACCGTTTGACGATCTCATTCATGTCTTTGTTACAATCTGATGCAGACTTTAGTCCGCCATAATTTTTATTGATGAACATGTTAGAGCACATTGCATTCTCTGTTTTGACCCGTGTTGACAATTTTAGCTTGGAACTGCAGTCCTTGCTTGAATGCAATGTCAATTGTTTCATACAGTTATAATTTATCTTATAGTTAAAATTTGTCTTAAATGTTTTGTACTAATTTTCAAGGGACCATGTCTGATGTAGCATTGTTAAAATTCAGAATTGGACAAGAATGTATTGCTGAAGATCTGAAATGGGGACGAAACGATGGGATTTAAACTTGGGCATTAGGCGGAACTATGGGATATTAGTTGGTGATGACATGTTTTTATGCCATAGAGTACGGTTTAGAATCGTTGGGTCAAATAATGTTAATCTTGTATGCTGTAATAATATGGAGAGTCATTGTATGTCAGTTGACGACACTAAATGTGTCGGTAGCATTAAATACGTCGCTAAGAAAGTCGTTAAAAGGCCATGTTCTTGTGTCAATTTGTTTTTAAAGAATCTCTTACCTTCACATTATTAGTAAGTTAACTACATTAATTTTCGTCATTTTTAGTGATCTAAAGTTTGATACGAGTTTCACTATTAATTATCACAGTAAAATTAGAAGTAAACATGCATTCTAAGGTAATCTAAGTCAGTCTATTCAGTTTAATCGATAAAACTATTTGTAGATGATTGTGATGGTGTTGTAACTTACGTACTATATTAAGTAATTAAGGTATGAAATTCAGTAAGGATATCACACAGATCATACATATTGGATATATAATTAAACAACTAGTAACAAATTAAAACTTAACACAATAACCAGTATTGAAACGTTTACAATGTAACAGTCTGATAAACCGGAAAAATCCCTACGATCGTCCTTAAAGTCCTGTCTAAGTAATCCCTAATTCTAGTTGATGACGAGGGATATTTTATTCTATAAAATTACCGCTACTAGTTATGCAAAAATAGTTGAAGAGAAAAAACTACTATCTTGCTAAAAAAAAACAACACTTGTCGAAAAGAAAAAGAAACAACCTCAGTTGTTTCTAAATCACTACCCATACGAGAATGAAAATATTCTTAGAAGAATATTTCCATTCTCATGTGTTGAAAGCTATAAGAGAAAATCGAGTAACATCTCTTCAACTAAAGAAGCAAGAACTTCATTTTCTAATTCCAAACCGACCTCTTCTTTTCCTATTTGTTGGTTATAATTTGTCCAAGTTGCGCCTTTCTCCATATATTTTATATACGCTGGCTTATAATTTTCAGACTCAAACGTCTCCTTTGTCTGCCCGTTGAGCCAATCTTTTGCTTCTTGCAATATTTCGTAGTTAGAGACATTTCCATCAATAACTTGTTCTGTAAAAAAACTTAACAAGACGCTTTCTGTCATTGTGGATTCAAATAGATCTTGAGAAGGCATTGTTGCTTTCAATAGTTGAAGCAATGCCGCTACTTTCTTTTCAGTTTGATTCTCTTCTGAGGAGAACTCTTGTTGGTCGTGCGCTCTAGACTCTGATAATGTGATCCTATTTTCTAAGCGTACAGGCTTAATTCGAGCAAGACTCTTAATTCTGTGAACTTTGGGCATCAGTTTTGGTTTGGATCCTGTTATATACAGTTTGTGTGAGCCAATATACACTTTATATATTTTCCGATCAATAAACATGAAAAGTGAGAAATAGAACTTGACCTTCGATATAAAGGTGGCTAGGTTGGAATGGTGAAGTCACCTCATCTTCCTCATCGTTGTCTTTATCGTATGGAAAATCCATAACAGAAACCGGACTAAATTGCTCTTTCTTCTCACTTTCGCCATCTTTCTGTTAATCATCACAATCACACACATTACATTTAACAAATACAATCATATATCTACGTATGCCTTAAGGGTCGTTATGGACTTATAGCTCTTATAAATATGGTACTATTTTTTTGTCAAGTACTTAAGTTCATTATGTACGTATGTTTAAGGTTATCTTAGTACTAGACATTACACATTACATGAATGTAAAAGATGAAGCTTTTGATGAGGTTATTTAGCACCCACATCCTCATGCACCGTCAAAGAAGGTCAACATGTTAGGGAATGAAAGTTTGAATCTTAAGGAAAAGACAAACTATGGTCATTCCCAAGTAAGTAAATCCCAAGATTAATAAGTTTTGAGATATCAAGGTCAACTACAAAAACACAACACAAATGACACCTGCCTCCTCCTAATTACACATTGCTCTCAAAATCTTACTTAATTATTTACTTAAACACATTGGAACTCGATATATAATTCATATTTCCCGAGTAATTATACATTTCCCAAACCCTCATACATTATCAAAAACATATTGTTACTCGTATAACATTATATTAACACGCAAGTCATTGTGCTATGTGAATTCTTTTATGTTTACCGGGGTAAGAAAACCCGTTTACCCAAAACAACATTATATTAACACGACAATACATATCAAATTCACATAACATAAAGAGCAAAATCATGCATGTTCAAATAACAAATCAACATAAATAAATAGTGCATTTTGGCGATAGAAAAACAAAAAACCATTGTTAACGAGTTTGGGCGATAGAAACACAAAAAACCCATTTTTAACGAGTTACAATTTACGTCACAACTTAAACTATAACATGGCTAAATAACTTATAACATGGCTAAAAACCGACAAGGATACACACTACTGTTTAAAACTTTTCTAATATAACTTCGATATAGTTCAGTTAACATATTTAGTCTATCACTACTAAGGTGACTAAACTAGTACAAGGTTGTTATTTAAAGTCGTAATCTAATGTCTAGTTTCAAATTAATAATGAACAATTCAGTGATTAAGGATTTAAGGTGCAAAAAAAAACTAAGATATCACAGTAGCCCATCAGCTTTTAACGGCACAGATTAAGCTAAGGAATGACACGTAGGCGTGATCTACGGTCTAGAATGACAGATATAAATAGTTACAATATCATGTGCATGAGATATACCAAAACGTGAATTTCATAATAAAAAATTAAAAATATTACTCAGGCCCCTACCCAGCTACTTCTTCTCCTCTTTCCACGCTGTAAAACTTAAATGCCTTAAATAAATTACAATAATTCAAACTCATATCATTTATTTTCTATAGTTTGAATTTCAAACATGTCAACCTAAGGTTAGAAACTATACATAGTTACTGCAGGTAATTAGTAATTGACATTTCATAAATAAGTACACTGACAATGCAAATAAATAGGCTAGTGTTAGTTAACTTACATAATTATTTAGTACCACCATGTAAATTTTTGTAGTAAATGTAAACCATTATGATGATATGAATAAACAACATAATAATTTCATTCCTTCTATGTTATTGATCATAATTTACCTACATTCTATTAATGCTATTTATGGGATGTAAATAAAAAAAAAGTGCAATTTGCTCAAATAAGTGTACCATTATTATGTACTATAGGGTGCAAGGCATTGAATTGAAACTCACCTTTGTTTTTTCGTTAGTACCAGTGGTTGTTGTTGTTGTGGTAGCCTTTTTACCGTTAGGAGTGTTGGTGGTAGTCGTTGTTACCTTGTCGGCTTGAGCTAAGTTGATCTCCAAATAACCGCCCGTGCCAGATGAATCTGACGTGGCAGTGAAGTAACTCTCCGATGACAACGAGCTGTTGCTTTTACCATTAGACACAATGTCAATCTTTTGTTTGACAGGCTCCTTGAAGGTGTCCAATCTTTTGAACTCTTTGTCACTTTGATCACTTGTTTTCTTCCAAAAGCCGCGCTTGGATAGTTGGAAACTCTTGAAAACATTAACCACAGCATTGGAAGCCTTGTGCAAAACCGAAGATTTTGGTTTATGCTTCTTTTTTGATCTATTTTTGAGTAGCTTCTTTTGTGATGGATGAAGCTTAATGTGCTTGTTAAGATCAATTTCAATAAGGTAACGAACTTTAGTACAACATTGTCGGCGAGGATATGATCTAAAGCCGTTAGAAGAGCACGAGCTAAGATCATCAAGGAGATAATCTTTAAGCAACACAGACTTCGGCAACGGAATTCTAACCATCCTTGCATCGCTCGAAAATGAAGCTCTAGCAGCCATTTTGAGTGTGAAGGGTGGAGTGAATGAAGTGTAATAAGGTTAGGTTAGGTGAGATATGGTGTAAAATGTAAGAGAGATCTAATAAGAAGGTAGCTTCTTATTGAAGATCTCAAGAATTGGGTAGCTGAATTGAAGCATCAGCAATGGAGCTAGATTATATTGTAGTGAAGAAGAGATTACTACAGTGATGAGGGATTGCTTGTTCAAATAGCTAGGGAGATGCTATTATTATAAGTGGTTTATTATTTGAATCTTAAGTTTACTTATTTTAATCAAATGTTCATTAAACAAGTTACTACATACGTAGTAATATGGTGCATCAACTATTATGTATTCATTGCTTTAGTCCTTTGAGTTTGTCGGTCCAAAGTTACATTTTTTGAATTGTACTAATCATTAAGAAACAAAACTTCATTTTTAGTAGGATTGGTTTTGCCATCCAAAAGGGGGTTGCGGCGCAACTTGTTGCTCGTTTGCCTGCCATTTTATTGTAATCCGTTAAACTGTTTTTAATATCTAAATCTAAATTAAGTTTATATTTTAAAAAAAAAAAAAAAAAAAAAATTAAGAAAGTAAAGAGAATAACAACATTTTTGTATCGACTTAACCCGACTTTCTTGGATTAACGAGTCTGAACTGTAAATTCTTTGTCCTGTAATTATTATTCGCATTACCGTTTCAAGATAGATTAGGGTAACTATTCGTGGTAAACTCATTTAAGCTAACCTAACTTGTTAATTTTGCAGCATGGTACTCAAACACGCTAATTCGATCTTTTTGTTAAAAGTGATGAATATCTTGTGGAACTCAAATTAATGCATTGTGTTTTTTAGCCATTAGTGTCGCAATCTCTATTCGTTTCCATTATATTATTCAAGAAAAAGAACTTGACAAGAGTAATGTTTTTTGTTCATCTGTGTTTATCAACAAATCTCTCATTTGCATATGTAAGAAAAGAAAAATAAAAATACATAAAACTGGACCGAGATCGAAAACCAGCCAATAGTTCAGGGCCTAATATGAATTTTTAATAGTGCATATTTGATTTGATTTGTATTGAAGGCATCGCGTAAGATTTGTTTTGACTTCAACTAATATTTCCTGTTCGACTCCAAGGTGGACTATGAGTTGACCTTTCCCCACAATTAAGTGTGCTTAGTTTTTTTGAACTTAGGTGTGCTTAGTTTGTGACCCCTTTTCATACATTTAAAAAAAAAAACAAAATATTATGACAAATAAACAGAATGTAGAACTAAAACAAAATAATACTCCCTCCGTCTCAAAATTATTGTCCACATTTCCTTTTTAGGTTGCCTCAAAATAATTGTCCAATTTTCATTTTAAGTAAAAACTAGAAAATATATTAAGGGAATATTCTATTTGAGTGGCTGAGATTTAAAGTGGTCTCATTTTTATTAAACTTGATGATTTCTCTCTCATGACAATAATTTTGAGACGGAGAGAGTACTATTTATCATACAAACCTAGATTTGTGAAATGACTTATTTAAAATTTGAGGAGACAAAAACTACATTCTTTTGTTATCCAAACTATTAAAATTTTCAAGAAGATACACAAATCCAGAATGAAATCTATCTATAGTCAAGATTTTATGGAAATGATGTGATGCTGCACCATGAAGATCGAAAAGCCGAAAACAGAACACGTTGCTATTATGATTTTTAGTTTGTTTGCTAAATATGCCCAAACATAAATAATGTCCAATGTAAAGATTTATTTTGTGTGCCATAGATCATTGGAAGTCATGGGTTATATCTATGGTATGTAAATTGCCATTTGGGAGAGAGGATTGAACTAATCAGAAATGGGCTAAGCTTCACAGCCTGCCCAGTATATTTAGGGACATATGTGTCTTACTCCTTATAACATAAGCCCAATGAGTTTCAATAGTTTGTTATATCCAATCTACATATAAAGCCCAAAAATATTACTCCATGTATTCCAGTTAAGCAAACGTCTACTCAACCTAAAACTTGGTTTTTCCTTTTAACCTAACATCGTACACTAATATTGGTAAATTAATAAATTCGTGGGTAAGATCAACAAACCCGACATAATTATAACATACATCATGCTAGTGAATTATATATGTGATCATATGAACCGATCATAATCAACAATGTTATGGATAGTAACTTAAGTTATGAAAGGCGAAGACAAATTCACATTTTAGCCTAACTCAGTTTACACCCATTAAATCTACTAGTATCCATACTACTGAATCTCTTGATTATTGGTCACCTATGTAACACTAGGCTACAACCTGTTTGGTGGATAGTGACTTATTCTTTTACACAATTTCTTTAGTCAATATAGGTTGAGTGACAACCTCCACAGGTCATCCCCTTGACCCACGTGAATTAATTTTAGCAAAAACCTTTAGCGACAAAGTTGTCTCTAAAACGTTTGACTAGTTGTCTAGCCGTATCTTTAGATAACGCCTCTAAAAACTTTAGGCACGGAGATTTAGCGACAAGATATCCTTTATAAAAACCTTTAGTGACGAAATTTTTGGCTTTAGTAGTTTGGGTGGTTGTTGTGTGGGCTGTTGTAGTTAGGGCAGAGTAAAATCACCGACAAACCGATCGAAATTGGGCCGACCCCAAACCAAACCGAACTGACCTTATTCGGTTCGGTTTCGGCTTTATATTATTATTTCGGTTTCTGTCGGTTCTGTTCGGGCCAAAACACATTTTTTCGGTCCAAAATAGCTAAACCGACCCAAATAAAACCGACCTTATTCGGTTCCGTTTCGGTTTCAATAGCTATATCTAGGTTCGGTTCTTGGTTCACGTTTTTTTTCCTTTGTCGATTTTCGAGTCTTTCGGTTTTGTCGATTTAGGTCTGGTTTGACACGTTGCTCAACCGTAGTTATAGTTGTTGGTTAAGTGATTGTGTTACTATGACATTGGTAAAAATCCTGGTTATGTTAGCGTGGGTGTATGTTAAGCTGGTGTTGATTAAGTGATCCGGACAATCAAACGAAAAAGAATGAAAAAGTTGGGTATGTAAGTATGTTGCGAGTACTTTTGTTAAAACAATATCGAATTCAAACTTAAATTGCGGTCTGTCCTTTTAACTTAAGCTCGTATAACTCCTATTGGTCAACTAATAAATTCACTGTTAAGATTAACAAACGTTCCATGGACACTCATTTGTAAATTATAACTATCTGAATATTTGGTAATCCATTCGTCAATAGTGTTTTAGATAGTAACTCATATTTTGAAAGGCAGAGATAAACTCGCATTTTAGCCTAACTTAATTTACGCCTATTAGATTTACCATTATCCAAGTTTCTAAACCTCTTGATTAGAGGGTCGCTTATCTAACGCTTGGCTACAACCCGTTTGCTAGATATTAACTTTATTTTTACATAGTTTTTTATGTTAGAGCACTCGGTACGCAACGTTATAGGACAAGTTATAGCCTTACCACTGATCCCTAAGGCTTGACACTGTACCAGTGCTCGCGTTCCAAGGACTTACGCTAAATTCACCAACAGAGTTATAAGGTATCTCTCTCTCTCTCTCTCTCTCTCTCTCTCTCTCTCTCTCTCTCTCTCTCTCTCTCTCTCTCTCTCTCTCTCTCTCTCTCTCTTTTCCTTCTTGTGTGTTTTATTAGGTTAAAGTGTGGGTGAGAGGGTATCCTATAACTTGAATGATGGAGGTAGGGTGTTTCTAAAGTTATAGGTTTTGATTTATAAGAGAAAAGTGATGAAATGACACAACTTTTGCTATAAAACGAGTCTAGTGGCTTATAGGCACCTATTACTCTTATTAGGCTTGTGTAATTAGGGCAATCACCACATGTCATCCCTCTTTATCACGCGTGAACTTTAAAACCACCACCACCACAACGTGTGGTGGTTTTTGGCGTTGGTTAAATAATCCTGACAACTAAATGATAAAGAGGGAAAAAGTCGGGTATGTGAGCGTTTTGTGAATTATATATGTGTATGGGTTTGAAGTTAACTATTAGCAGGGTTTCGTGGTTGGTTTTGGTATAGGAGTATTATTACATCTAGTCTAATTGTTATACACGGAATAATTTTATCTAAGTACGTAATGGTAAGTTTAATTCCTAACACAATGTTTTTCTGCTACAAATGAATAAAAAGGCAAACATAAATGTTACTATATATTAGAGTTAGAACATGTAAAGGGAAGCTTAAAATAACCTCTTGATGGAGTATCTTTGTTACAAGATGTTGGAATTTTTTCCAACACTAATAATTTTTACCTAAAGAGAAAGATAAGAAAGAATAAATAATTAACACATAGACAAAATGTGGGCATATAATGATGCAACTGTTGTACCCTTATCAATTTTAAAATGGATAATGTTAATTAGTTAATTATAATAAGGTGGCCAAAGTTTGTGTACTACCCAAAATGGAATAGGTCTTTCATGAAAACCATATTTTAGCGTATTTTTAATTGATATAGTACTAATTACTGTACCTTTATGTTAAATAAAATATAAAAAGAATCCAGGATTTTGCAGCACTAGTTTAAATTAAATTAAAGTATTTAATATAAGTCATTGGAGATCATCTTTTCGTACTACTACTTTTTAGTTATATATTTTCTGTCATTATTGGTATTTTAAAACTCATGTTTAATTTTGTATCAAAAAATGTGTTATATTGTTTCTGGCTTATTGGTTTATAATAAAGTACGTTCATCGCTACAATTAGTCATGAATTTAGGCGTCCGTATCAATCTTTTTTTAAATATATTATACTTTTCAAAAATCCAAAACTTTGGAGTTGTTTGACTTGTTCATTTGTCTTTACAGTTGAACTGTGAGTAGTAATATGCATCTCTTGTCAAAGGTTATTTCTATCTTTCTTTTTTGAGCTTGTCCCATGAAAAGGATGTGTATTTGTGAAAATTCAGGAATTGGTCCCAAAAGCCAAAGCGATTAGGGTAAAGACATATCACCAACCTAAAATTATACAAAGAGAAATTTGGAAGTGGGGTATGTCGGCCATTCCTGGTCAAAATTTTGTTATTTTTGATTTTCATGTTTAAAAAAAGTTACTTATCTTCTGTTTTAACACATACACATTGATGCGATATTTGCATCACTCCCAATTTATTTTTATTATTTTTAATTTTAATTTTATCCTAAGTTGATAGATTGCTAACATTCGTTATGTAGTTTTGTATAGATTTTCTATGAAATTTGCTACATCCACATAAAGTTTACACAAAGAATCCCCACTCGTTGACATGTCAGCGAGTGGGATTTTTTGTGTAAACTTTATGTGGCCCTAGCATGCCTCGATTTCCTATACTCAGCTTATCACATTTACTGTTTAAAAAAGAAGCAATGCTAGACCCACTCACAAAATTTACACAAAAAATCCACTTGCTGATATGTCAGCTGGTGATTGGTGCATTTTCTAGCAATTGCTCTCCTCTCTCATATTAAACCAATCACAAGCTCACACATCAGCGAGTGAATTTTTTGTATGAATTTTGTAAATAGTCTAGCATTTCTCTTAAAAAAGAACTAAATGGAAATCTATAACCCAATGTGATGTGTCAAAGTCTTTTTATTACTAGCAATAATTAGTGGAACTGTGGAACCAAAATAAAAGTTAATGAGTTCTATGATCACTAGATCACTTTGGGAAAAATATGGCTTTTAATATCACCTATTAAAGCATCTTCAATGTTCGGATTATTCGTAGTTTTTTTACATTAAGATAATACAAAAGAAAATGATATTTTCTCATACAAATTATTCCTTATTCATATTTTTAAATAATAACAATATTGGTATACTAAAATTTGACATATATATTATGACCCCATACGATCACTGTTAATACGTTTATATAAGTAGCTAATTTCTTCAGCAAATAAATCATTTACTTAAACGCAAACAAAACTTAACAACTTCTCGAAACAATACTGTTACAAAAATGCTTGAAACATTGTTTTGCATACCTGAACTTCTATTTTACTAACACACTGTATGTGTATTGTTCTTATATAAGTAAAATAAAATAATCTTAAAGCAAGTTTAAAAGATTTAATGCAATACATTGGAGTAAAACAATTTTAATCGAGGTGGGGCGCCTTGTATTGTACGTGGTTGTTTCGAGGTTCCTTATGATATATAACCTTTCTAAAATAAATAAATAAAAATAAAAAAGTTTAGTGTAGGCATTCAAAAATATTTCTCTTTTTCATAAAATAGTGCAAATATTAAAGATTCTCTTACACATTCTAAACAGTAAATATTGTTTTTTAACAAACTTTAATAAAAAGTTTAAATAACCCCTTTAAGTTTTGAAAAAAACATTAAGCATTCATTTAAGTTAAATTTATTGTTCGTTGACATTAAGTTTTGTCTTTTTGCGACTTTAATAAAAAGCTTAAATAACCCCTTAACGTTAGAAAAATAATAAGTTAGTCCATAAACACTTACAAAATTGATTTTTCAACCGTTTTTTACATCATATTCCCTAAAAGATATACTTGTTCCATTCCATTGCTGCCAAATCATATCCTAAAATATAAAAGAGTGTCTCAGTTTTTGTTCTTTGATACGGAGGATAAGCTTATGTTGTCATATTATTTAAATCAGAACTAAATACATAATATGCAATTGTAAATGTTAATATAATATTATCAGTACTGATTATTCACAAAATGCCTAACTCTAACTTTGATGCTTTTTTTACCAATTTTGAAATTATGTTT
The DNA here is from genome assembly GCA_014162995.1 of Artemisia annua. Lineage (NCBI taxonomy): Eukaryota > Viridiplantae > Streptophyta > Magnoliopsida > Asterales > Asteraceae > Artemisia > Artemisia annua. Next base: position 91,329 of record LBNU01005268.1, on the reverse strand, counting down.
AGTTAAACATTAGATTAACGCACTTTCAAGTAAATACTACAACGTGATTTTTTAATGAACATGCAGCTAATTAATTTAGCTAATGTATAAAGGTTCCATGTTAAAAAAAGAAAAAAAGAAAAAAGAAGATTTGGTGTGTTTCTAAAGCAATTATCCGTGTTCAGGAAATAATTGGGAAAATTGTCTAGAAATACATCGAACTTGCCACTTTTTACTATTATATGAATCGAACTTTTTTTTTTTATTTTTTTTTTTTTACACAAACTTTCTTAATCTTCCTATTGTAGCTATATACTTTCTTAATCTTCCAATTGTAACCATAAATTTGACGTGGCATGGTGATTTACATAAATCATCTTTGTGGCTCTAAACAATTACACCATTCGTCCTTGAGTCAATTACATAAAGGTCCTTGTGGTTCTAACTTTTTCACCCGTCGTCCTTGTGGATTTAATCAAGTTAAAATCAAACATTAAATTAAAATAAAAAAATAAATAATAATAATAATAATAATATTATTATTATTATTATTCAGAAAGGACTGGGAGTAGAGCTTGTGTCTAGACACCCATCCAACTTCATGTAAATTTTTATGGTTCTAATAAAAGTGTTGGATATAATAATAATAATAATAATAATAATAATAGTAATAACAATAATAATAATAATAATAAATAATAATAGTAATAATAATAATAATAAAATAAATAATAGTAATAATAATAATAATAATAATAATAATAATAATAGTAATAACAACAATAATAATAATAATAATAATAATAATAATAATTTTATCCGTTGCCACATTTTGTATACCACATTTTTTTATCAAATCTTTTGCCAGATTTTTATCAAATCTTTTGCCACATTTTTTTATCAAATCTTTTGCCACATTTTTTCAACCACATTTCTTTTATCAAATCTTTTGCCAAATTTTTTTTATCAAATCTTTTGCCACATTTTTATACCACATTTTTTTTATCAAATCTTTTGCCACATTTTTTATCAAATCTTTTGCCACATTTTTTAAACCACATTTTCATACGTTTTTATCCGTTTTCATACGTTTTTATCCGTGTTCATACACTTTTATTCGTTTTCGTCTATCATTATACGTTTTCCTCCGTTTTTATTATATTTTATCCGTTTTCATCCATTTTTATACATATAATATGTATGAAAACGGATAAAAATATATGAAAATGGATAAAAACGTATGAAAACTTGACATTTGATTTTAAATCACGATTTTGACCCTTTTCTGATCCGAATCATCAAAAATGTAAAACATGAAAATTGTCCAGAATGATGTTTTACATCAAAATTCGCGAGATTTTAACCTGAAATTGCAAAACAATAACTGTTAACTACCAAAACTTAAGCGATTTTTGACAAAATTAATAATTTATAAAGTTATAAACTCTTGTAAATCTTATAAGTTATAAGTTGTGTAAATCATCAATCTATAAGATTTACAAGAGTTTAATAAGGGTACAAGTTATAAAATTAGTCGAAAACCACTTAAGTTTTGTAGTAAACAGCCATTGTTTTGCAATTTCAAGTTAAAATCACGAGAGTCTTGATATAAAACATTATTCCGGACAACTTTCCTATTTGACACTTTTGATGATTCAGACCAGAAAGGGGTCAAAATCGATACAGAAAGATTTTTATCAAATGTCAAGTTTTCATACGTTTTATTTATTTTCATATCGGTTTTCATACGTTTTTGATAAAAATGTTTCTGTAATGATTTTAAATCTCGATTTTGACATTTTTCTGGTCCGAATCATCAAAAGTGGCAACGAATAAAATTATTATTATTATTATTATTATTATTATTATTATTATTATTATTATTATTATTTTATTATAAACAACACTTTATTAGAAACTCATAGGATTTACAAGAAATTAGTGGGGAGCCGAGAAACAATCTGAGCCCCCACTCCTCTAGCTATAGCGAATCCAATCCTACTAAAAATATGAGCAGCCGCACGTGCTCCAATGTCCTGAGTCACCGAGAATGTTCGGATACGCTTTAGTAAGGCCACTGCATCCTTCTCAAGTTCTCCAAAAGAAGAGAATGAAAAGGGGAGAAACCCATATCCCATATCCCATATCCGCACATTTAGCCTCGTACTTGACGCGCTTACGTTGTGCGGCCTCGATCACCGAACGACCCGGCACAAAATCAACCATGCCAGTTTGCGTCAAGGGCGACGACCCTGTCAGATCGACGCATAATAATAATAATAATAATAATAATAATAATAATAATAATAATTATTATTATTATTATTATTATTATTATTACTATTATTATTGTTCTTACTATTATTATTATTATTATTATTATTATTATTATTATTATTATTATTATTATTATTTATTTATTTTTTATTTTAATTTAAAGTTTGATTTTAACTTGATTAAATCCACAAGGACGACGGGTGAAAATTTTAGAATCCACAGGGACCTTTTATGTAATTGTCTCATGGACGAATGGTGCAATTTACGATTTATGTAAAATTATCGAATTATCACCATGCCACATCAGATTTATGGTTAAAATAGGAAGATTAAGAAAGTATATGGCTACAATAGGAAGATTAAGAAAGTTTGTGCATACAATAGGGAAAAAAAAATTCGATGCATACAATTGTAAAAAGTGACAAGTTCGATGTATTTTTAGACAATTTTTCCGAAATAATTCATCAATATTATCTAAGTTAGAAAGGTATATAAACCAAAAGCACGTCACTTGCACATTTTCGAAAAAAAATTGAAAAAACACCTTAAACCTAACGTACTTGATTGGCGACTAAAATTTTCCGGATATTTTCGTACAATTTATCCTATAATCTATACTAAATATAGCGAGCGGATAAAATTGTTGAAAATTAAACGTAGCAAAACTACAATACTACTTTTCATTATCATTCAATATTCAGAATCAACTTTGATATTTATTAAATGTTTTACAGCAAACCTGTTAATTTATCTATATTTTCTAATTTGAGCCACAACATGATCTATAATACGAGTTATTTGCAACCAATGCTACAAACTCGTGCCACATAAATTAGAGTTACCAGTTACGAATACTTAGTCTTCTTCATTTATTCATCACCATGAAATATTTTAAAAACACCATTGATAGAGTTATTTTCACAAAATAAAAACTAAAAAATAATAATAATACACAAATATTTGCTCACCAAAAAATTTAATTACCCGTGTAACCGTCATCACAATGTGCAAGAAACGCCTAGTTTATTTAAGACAAAAATATACCATTGGTCCCTAAACTTTCCAGAAAACATCGCAGGGGCCCCAAACTTGGGAAAATCATCGTGGTGCGTCCAAAACTTGTGTTTTTGAGGCTGATTGCATCCTTTTGACCGTAATGGTTACGTCAACGTCCGTTTTGAGTTATATCATCAAGGGTATAATAGACCAAACACATTTTCCACTATATGTTAATTAAATCTAACACAAACACCTTTAACATCATCAAAGTAGTCTTCTAAGGTCTATTCTTATCATCAAACGGGTCTGTTTTGTTAGGGATATAAGTACATTGTTGTGTGGTGAAATATGGGTTTGAGTGGCATGTACATGTGAGGAAAACATTGGTTCATATGTATGGAATGGTGAAAGAGGTTCGGGTAGCGCGTTAGTTGTTTGATGAAATGCTTGAACCGGACTTGGTTGCGTGGAATACGGTTATTGATTGTTGTGTTTGTTGCGGGGAAAAGGACGTTGACCTAACCATTACGGTCAAAAGGACGCAATCGGCCTAAAAAACACAAGTTTTGGACGCACCACGACGATTTTTCCAAGTTTGAGGCCCCTGCGATATTTTCTGAAAAGTTTAGGGGCCAAAGGTGTATTTTTGTCTTTATTTAATGTCTAGTCCTCCTCGAATCTACTAATAGCACACAATACACTGAGTTATAGGGCAAGTTATACCCCTATAACTCAATCCTATGGCTTGACACCACACCCCATTGGGCACTTTTTTAAGTGTTTTATTTATGTTTTATTGAGTTAAAGTGTGGGTATAAGGTGTCGTATAATTTGAGTGACGAATAAAGGTTGTTTTTAAGTTAAGTTTTAGTTTCTTAACTTACAAAGGAAAAATGATGAGATTGCAACACGTTTTGTCATAAAACATGTCATGTGGCTAATGGGCACCTAGTGCTCTAACTAGCATATATAATATTCAACTGGTTATGAGTAACAAGCGATTCCAACATACATAACTATGGCATTTTATTTTCTTACATCTTTGTTTTGGAATCTTTTGGTTGGTGCTTAAACGAATAACCCGACATACAATCTCCATAAGCATAATTATCTGTGTTTAAGAAAGGAAAATTAATATCAACTGTATAAACCAATGACAGTTACATAGACTTGATTCATGGTCCAAAAATATACATTTAAATTCATATTTTACGATGTACTACTATATAAGACAAGATGTCGGCCGTATATTCGGAAAGTCAAATGATGAAATATTGTTCAAAGATTGTGGAGTAAAGTGAAATAAAATCTTGTGGACGTTAGTTCGTCAGATTCTCGTATATATGAGGCGAAAAGCAAAGCCCCCACTTCGTTTGTTTTATCAGACAAAAAAGGTTCCATTTGAAGACTAAATTGTTTCAACAACTGCTAATTCTTTTAATTAGAACCTAACTCACTATTCAAGGCCGACTTAATTCGTTCATCCACTGTATATACATATACAAACAAATTATCGGTTACAATGTTACGTATTAGATGCTTTGGAATATAAGTTGGTTAGTGACGTGTGAATCTAATTGTGTTTAGATGAGGATCTAAATATCATGTTTTGTACAATTATTGGTTGTTTTTTCTTTCTTTTCTATTATACATGTCTTACTCTAATGAGAATTCATACGATAAATTGTTAGCATGACCATTTGATGACCTCAAATAATTGTGGCATTATATACGTTACGAGATAATACCTGATAGCTCTAGCATTACTTGTAAGTCTTGAAGCCGGAGCTAATTAAACACAATGACATGCATATGTAACTATAATCTTTATAGACATTATCATAGAACAATATTTCACGTACTTATGATCTACACGCACAATGCTAACTATTTTTATAAGTATATATTGAACTAGCGTACCCGATTTCCATGTATTTTGTCATGCTTCGTGTAACTTCTACACGGCCATATACAACATCGCGTTATTAGAAATCGTATATATATTTTTAGTCTTAATACAAGTAATATTCCTTATTCTTTCTAAACTAGCAGGTACCGCGCTTTTTAGTGACGGATATCTTACAACTAAATTGTTGGTGAGAAATGTTTTTCAGTTTTATGTTTCATGATACATTAACTTTACGGATGATGACAAATTTAGGTTTTAATAAAAATAAGCGCTACAAACTAACTCACATAAAAACTGTAGAGGTCAAATTGGTTGCACTATATTGTTTTAAGAAGTAGATTTCATCATGTCAAGAAATTAGTTCTGCATATATATACATTTTAAAGTTTGTTTTTTTTGTTGAACTTGTTGGTATTATTCAAATTTAATTTGTTTTATTATATTAGCCCTATATAGGTGTAAGACGTAAGTAAACGAGTTCTAGCTCATGAGTGCAAATAAAACTCTTATGTTATTCAAATTATCTGGAGTTAACTATGAAAAAAAATATTAATCAACACTGTATATAAGAGTGACATAACATATATTAAATCAAAGACTTAGCACATTGCATCAGTTGGCTTTAATAAATTTGTCCCAATTTTTATAGAAAATATTTGTTTTGTTTTTGCGGTTGATTTATTTATTTATTTATTTATTTATTTAACAATATGTGTCTTGTTTGGTTCTCGATGACACTCTTACAATTAAATCATATTTTCTAAACTTTATAGCTCATTAATTTTAACAATTTCAATACTTTTTTTCGCATAAAAAGTATACAAATTCAAAATTAATAATAAATAAGGGATTAAAATATTGTGAAAGATAATTTCATACAAACATTTGTATTGTGTACATGATGTATTAACACTTGTATTGCTTAAAACTACATTAACGAGTTTCTTACATAATTTATTAGAAAAATGTCATTCATGCATTATATGTAGTATAGATACGAATATGTGTAATTTGTTTTGAAATTAACATTTTGCATCTTTGCACCATTTGTTTTTAACAAATTCGTCGCAATTTTTATAAAAAAACATTTATTTTATTTTTGCTGATGAACTTACTAAAAAGGTGTCTTGATTGGTTTTCGTTAGTATTCTTATAATTAGATCATATTTTTCGAACTTTTGCAATTCGTTAATTATGACAATTTCAACTCTGTCAGTTTGTTTGTGTTTTTTTTGCATAACAAAGTATACTAATTCAAAAAAATAAATAAGTGAAATATTAAAATATTGTAGAAGATAATATAATACAAACATTTATAGTGTGTACATGTTGCATTAGTACTTGTATTGCTTAAAATTAATTAATGAGTGTCTTACTAAATTTATTAGAGTAAATTCACTAAATTGCATTATGTGTAGCATAGATTAATAATTTTATGTTTTATTGAACCTTACACTAACTCTGTTGACATTAGGAAGTAGCATGACATTACTCTAATTTTATACTTCATGAGGTGTGCTGAAATGTCTCTCTTTCACATCCTATTATCCCAAGTGGATTTGAAAATAAATTTGAAGTCAAGCTAGAACTCATACATTCACTTTGAATTCAGTTTCGCTCATTTTCCTCTTGACTTTTACTTTTTATCGATTAAGCTATTTTTAATTATCAAAATTTAATTAGGGTTATTATTTGTTTATGGGATAAAGCTCTAACTAAATACTCAAAATACTCTAGGGGAAACAATACTACCATAAATAAGTACAACACATGAACCACAACACCACCGTTGTTGACCAACGAAACTAACAGCCACCCAACCGCCGCGGCCAACCATTCATCAATTTCCACCATCGTGTGTGTGATTCGCACGTAGTCACCGTACAAGTCGAATTACCGCCCTACACTATATCTTCATAAACCAACCATGCATGTGTTAACCGAACGATGAATACATAGGCTAGGTCGCAGGGGTTGCCCATCACTATGTGCGATCTCATAGGCATTAATTTCATTTTCTTTTACTTTCTAATACACATGGCAACATATTACAGGATAATATTTTTTTCAAAAGATTCTAAATGCAACAAATTATTGAAATCAACAACCAGTGACACTATATCTACTAATAAAAAGTATACTCATTGTTTTGTTAAAGTTAAATTAAAGTTTTCCAATTCTTTCTTAATTAGGATTTTTGTTCAACGAACTTTAATTATCTACTTTTTCTATATGAATTTATCAATAGCTCGTACAATATAATACTAGATATATAGCAAAAAAGAAGTCTGATAAATAGAGAAAAGTATTAGTTCTTTAAAACATTTATTGGAGGAAAAGGTACAAGATTACAAGATGTGGAGCATATATGTTAGCAAACCCTTTGATGGTTGGTCTATGGTGGGTAGGTAAAAGGAACAAAATGAAACATTTATACTACATCTCATAATCTTTCATGAGAACAAAATTTGACACTTAACTTTTAATAATATGATTAATTTGTTTATGTTTTGTGACCACCATATCACATCATTTAACAGTCATTTTTTTTCTCAAATTCCAAGAAATCATCCATGATTTTAGCATGACTTTTATGAGTAATTAGAACTAACTGGAGTAATGTGGCCGTCTTCATCATTTGACATACCATATATGGGTACTTTATCATTTGTTTGCCTAAAACCCTTTCTGGTGGTAACTTCCCAATCTGTTTTAGGGTATTGGAATTTGTTATCTAAGTGAAATGTTTTACGAGTAGTATCGATTAAACCGAGACAAAAGGAAAACCTTGTGAACTCGTAACTATGTTGATAGACAAGGCTGTAAATGAACTGAACTTTAGTGAATAATTATGAACCATTCGGTCAAAAGTTCATTTATGTTCGTTATTTCTTAAATGAGCGGACATGAAGAAAAGTAGTGTCTGTTCATTTATTTGTTTATGTTCGTATATCATATATATCTTTTAATTGTGTACTTTTAAAAATGGTTTGTTTAAATAAAACAACACTTATAAAACATATATTATGCATAATTTAATAAAGTTTATGTTTGTTATTCGTTTATGCTCAATCGTTTAAGGTTCGTTTAGTGTCTTAATGAACGAACATAAACGAACATAAATAACTCATTTCTCGTTTCCTGGCGAGTGGAGGTGCATATGATGCTAGTTTACATGATAATGAAGATTTTGATCTATTTGACACTTAAGACCTTCAAGGTTTAACTCCAGAACAATGCGCGTTTTGTGATTTCATAGAAGTTGTTCATAAGATTGGTTTGTCTTTCATATGCTAGTTTAGGTCTTAAGAACTGTATGTGTGTTTAGTTTGTCTCTTTTGGCTAAGGTATGAGATTTACCCACACCAATTGTACTTAATTATTTTTTTGGAGTAATAATATTTTATCGGGGGTAAACCTTTTACCCAAACATAAATAACTTATTTCTTAATAAACGAACATGAACAAGAAAATTCGACAGTTTAAATCGTATCTGTTTATTTGTCCAATTAAAATTAAACGAACATGAACAAACCTCTGTTCGTGTTCGTCCGACATTTAAGCATTAATGATAGATATGTGAAATCTCAAACTCTTGATGCAAAATAATACCCTAATCTTCTATTCTTTATAGGGTTGACATGTTCATTTCGGACTTGGAAATATAACCTTTAAGTAGCTTCTTTTTACAAAAATACAGATTTCAAGTCTAAGAAATTATTGTAACATTTATAATTATTGTGTGTAGCTAACAATTTATTTTGAAGATATAAAACATTACACGCAGAAAGTTAATCTTAAGAACTTTGCAGTATAGCCAAGGATTTCTTTGCCCTTCGTGTTGTCCGCATTTTTTTGAATGATTTACGATCTCACAAATTTCTTGAGACAATAAGAGATTACACATATATAGATTTTACAAGCAGATATCGGATTTTCAATCCAGTCTGCCTATGAAGATCATTCCATAAATGTGCCGTGCGTACTATAACGGTTATAGTTGGTGTGAACTTTCAATTCCACCTACAATAAGAAGGTAGTCCCCGTATCATTAAACGCTAACTAAACAACGTACTTTGGCTCTCTCTTTCTTTCCGGGCGCTTGATAGGGATGGTAGGTTTTTGAAACGTGGAAATCGACGTTTAAGTTGAATTTCAACAGCCAACAAACTTTACGTACTCTAGGGACCAAGTTATTAGTTATGACAAGCATTGCTTATAACTTTTTCAAATTGTGATTTTGTGATATGCACAGTGTGATAGCATTTCAAACTTCTTATGTCCCCAATAGTACCAAGTCTTAGCAACTTTTCCCTGATTGTGACTTTAGTCACATTACCATGATAAGTTTCATACAGTGAAACATTACAAATATTCCATCAATTCACGTCTTTGATCCAATCCAATACAAACTTGGCATTTGGATAACACTATCTTCCAAACACAAGCTTATAACTAAACGTACTTAAACTTATAAGGTCAAGAAAAAAAAACTTGTTCTTCTTCCCTAAAGAATTCTTCCAATACTGCATTCTCTTTTCTTTTGCCTTCTCTATGATGTAAAAGAAAATGAATGTAATAATGAGAAAACAAACAACTATAATATATTTATTTGACATGTATATTTATATCTCATGGTACCAAATTCATTTGCTATACGAGTTCTCAAACAGGAACTCGATATGATAGATCCCTATATGAGATCTTTAGCTGCAAATGTTGAGTCCAATCAATCTTGTAATAAAGAGACACATATAAATGTGTAAAACTGAAAATGTTTGCGTTTAAGCATAAAAACTAAGAACTTTGAAACACACCACTATATATTTTCCTATATATATAAAGATTTCAATCATGATGTTTAAAAAACAAATCTCATGATTTGTAAAGATCATGCACGCATTATACTTGTTCATTTCAATTTCCTTTTTGTGTTTAACCTCTCTTTGTTCTTCTTCTTTCATCTTTCTTATTTTTGAACAAATCGAATGAAGCCAAACATATTAATAGCTCCATAAATTATCACAATCAGATGAATCCTCAGCTGGAGAATGATCATTCGTACTCGTATGCCGGGGTGGACTCATTAGCATTCCCTCAGCCATATCAGCCAACAAATTCGGCATATCAAAAATCGCTTCTTCATCCATAAACTCATTATTCATGGCAACCGGCACCTGATCAACATATGTATCCACCACATTCATCTGTTGATCAGGTACTGAAGACTTCATAAGCTCGGCTGCAGCCACAGCCGCGCTCCTTATCTTTTGTTTATGTTTTGTGACCACCATATCACATCATTTAATAGTCATTTTTTCCTCAAATTCCAAGAAATCATCCATGATTTTAGCATGACTTTTATGAGTAATTAGAACTAACTGGAGTAATGTGGCCGTCTTCATCATTTGACATACCATATATGGGTACTTTATCATTTGATTGCCTAAAACCCTTTCTGGTGGTAACTTCCCAATCTGTTTTAGGGTATTGGAATTTGTTATCTAAGTGAAATGTTTTACGAGTAGTATCGGTTAAACTGGGACAAAAGGAAAACCTTGTGAACTCGTAACTATGTTGATAGACAAGGCTGTAAACGAACTGAACGTTTAATGAATCATGAACCGTTTGGTAAAAAGTTCGTTTATATTCGTTTATTTCTTAAATGAGCGAACATGAACACAAATGAATGAACATGAACAAAAGTCACGTCTGTTCATTTATGTTTGTGAACGTCTGATTATGCGTTTATTAAAGTTCGTTTATGTTCATTATTTGTTTATGTTCGCATATTATATATATCTTTTAAAACTGGTTTGTTTAAAAAAACAACACTTATAAAACATATATTATGCATAATTTAATAAAGTTTATGTTTTTTTTTCTACGTTCATTTATGGTCAATCATTTATGGTCATTTAGTGTTTAAGGTTCATTTAGTATCTTAATGGACGAACATAAATAATTCATTTTCTTAATAAACGAACATGAACAAAAAAATTCAACCGTTTAAATCGTATCAATTTATTTTTCCAATTAAAATTAAACGAATGTGAACAAAGCTTCTTTCGTGTTCATCCGATTTATTTACGGCCCTAATGATAGATATGTGAAATCTCAACTCTTGATGCAAAATAATACCCTAATCTTCTATTATTCTTTATAGGGTTGACATGTTCATTTCAGACTTTCTTACACCTAGCAGAAATATTACGTTTAAGTAGCTTCTTTTTAGTTACACTAATAGTGCATACAAAAATACAGATTTCAAGTCTAAGAAAATTATAGTAACGTTTATAATTATTGTGAGTAGAGAACAATTTATTTTGAAGATATAAAACATTACACGCATAAAAACGTTAATCTTAAGAACTTTGAAGTCTAGCCAAAGATGTCTTTGCCCTTCGTGTTGTCTGCATTTTTTTGAATGACAATGATTGTTACGATCTCACAAATTTCTTGAGACAATACGAGATTACACATATATAGATTTTACAAGCAGATATCGGATTTTCAATCCAATCTGCCTATGAAGATCATTCCATAAATGTGTCGCGCGTACGTTAGTATAATGGTTATAGTTAGTGTGAACTTTCAATTCCACCTACGATAAGAAGGTAGCCCGCGTATCATTTTTTTTGGTAAAAGGGTTCCTCCGGTAAAATATTATTACTCCAAATAAACAATTAAGTACAATGGATGTGGGTGAATCCTACATGCCCAAATAAGGCAAGCCAAAAGCGCCTACATTGCTTAATACCTAACAAAGCATAAGAAATGATATGTCATACTTATGCAAAACAAAACCTCCGTATCATTGAACGCTAATTAAACAACTTTGGCTCTCTCTTTCTTTCCGGCTGCTTGATACGGATGGTAGGTTTTTGAAACATGGAAATCGACGTTTAAGTTGAATTCCAACAACCAACAAACTTTATGTCCTCTAGGGACCAATAAGTTATTAGTTGTGACAAGCATTGCTTATAACTTTTTGAAATTGTATTTGTGATATGCACAGTGTGATAGCATTTCAAACTTCTTATATGTCCAAATAGTACTGAGTCTTAGCAACTTTTCCCTGATTGTGACTTTAGTCACATTACCATGACAAGTTTCATACAGTGAAACATTACAAATATTCCATCAATTCACGTCTATTTTATTATTATTATTATTATTTTTGTTATCAACTTTGATATAATCCAATACAAACATGGCATTTGGATAACACTATCTTCCAAACACAAGCTTATAACTAAACGTACTTAAACTTATAAGGTCAAGAAAAAAACTTGTTCTTCTTCCGTAAAGAATTCTTCCGATAATGCCTTCTCTTCTTTCTTTTGGGTAAAGGGTTTCCCCGAATAATGCCTTCTCTATGATGTAAAAGAAAATGAATGTAATAATGAGAAAACAAATAACTATAATATATTTATTTGACATGTATATTTATATCTCATGGTACCAATTCATTTGCTATACGAGTTCTCAAACAGGAACTCGATATGATAGATCCCTATATGAGATCTTTAGCTGCAAATGTTGAGTCCAATCAATCTTGTAATAAAGAGACACATATAAATGTGTAAAACTGAAAATGTTTGTGTTTAAGCATAAAAACTAAGAACTTTGAAACACACCACTATATATTTTCCTATATATATATATAAAGATTTCAATCATGATGTTTAAAAAACAAATCTCATGATTTGTAAAGATCATGCACGCATTATACTTGTTCATTTCACTTTCCTTTTTTTGTTTAACCTCTCTTTGTTCTTCTTCTTTCATCTTTCTTATTTTTGAACAAATCGAATGAAGCCAAACAGATTAATAGCTCCATAAATTATCACAATCAGATGAATCCTCAGCTGGAGAATGATCATCCGTACTCGTATGCCGGGGTGGACTCATTAGCATTCCCTCAGCCATATCAGCCAACAAATTCGGCATATCAAAAATCGCTTCTTCATCCATAAACTCATCATTCATGGCAACCGGCACCTGATCAACATATGTATCCACCACATTCATCTGTTGATCAGGTACTGAAGACTTCATAAGCTCGGCTGCAGCCACAGCCGCGCTCCTTATTAGTGCCGGCTCTGGCAGAGCCGGCACTGGGTACCTTTCTTTATTTTCAGGGAAATTCAACAATGTGTCGCTACCTTTTAGCGACAAAGCGGCTACATCATAAGCCGCAGCAGCCATCTCTGGCGTTGGATAAGTCCCAAGCCATATTCTTTTGCTTTTACGCGGCTCACGAATCTCTGACACCCATTTCCCACTCCTACTCCGTATCCCACGCAAAGTGGGATGCCTCCCAGTAGCGCCAGGACTGCGCCGACTGGGAGAACTTGCTGAAGAAGAAGAAGATGTGGTCATGATAGTGGGTGGCTTGGGTGGTAATTGAACTTTAGGAAGAGGGTTTTGAGGTGGTGGGGGTGGGGGTGGTGGTGGTGGTGGTGGAGGGTCAGCCATTTGTTTTGACACAAACTATGTCACTATATATAGGTGCAAAAAGTCGTCACTAAAGTGTGCCAGTACTAAACAGATAAGATGTATGTTTGATTGGTGTAAATGATATAAAGACTGATTTATATGATGTGTGTGAAAATTAATGAGCATAAAAACCGTGGGGAACTCGTGGCCTATGCTAGGGTTTTGTGTGTCTAATATAAGTACCGATGTGATGTATAAGTTGAGCACAATATTAGCTGGATCATTGTTTAATTGGTTTTGTACTTTTTTATTGAGAGTATTACTAATAATGGAAAATAAGTATTTTTATATTATTATTATATTTTAATCATATCAAATCAATGTTCCTAGCTTTTAATCGATTTTTTTAATGCAGTATAATTTTTCTGGTTGAATTAATGTTTATTGTTTTATTGCGACGGCCTATATCTATTTGGAAATATATGTGTTTTTAATATTATTTTTGTTTTCATTTTCTTACCAAATATTCTATCACATTTCAAAATCTGGTCATATGACCCACCTTTCCATTTTATTAATGAGTGAATAGCTTGTGAGCGGTTATACTTGTTATGTTAGTTATATTTAGTCTAAAATATATGAAGGAGTAGGAATGTTAGTTATATAACGTAACCAGATTGCTGTTTAGTAATCAAATTATTAAATATTTTTGAGACTTAGCTAGTTTTGGTAAGAAATAACAAACATCACACATGTTTTGGTCTAACTTTTCCACTCTGGGTAACTTTAGGTTTTTGCTTCTGTTAAATGCAACATTATTATTATTATTATTATTATTATTATTATTATTATTATTATTATTATTATTATAGTTATTTTTTTTTCGTCAACATGTCTAAACATACAATGATAATATTAGCGATGTTCGAGCATACACAATAGTGAAACTTCTCGTAGTTTAAAGACTTTGCCAAACGATCAACCTATAAATGTTTTTGGATTATACAAATTAAACCTATTTTCATTATATATAAATCTTTTACACCTTAATTACTATTACATATTAATTAGCATGAATTAAATTATGAACAAATTTAGGATCTTAGATTTCTTCGTTCTACACGGAAGACGACCGTAGTATGGTTGGAACAACTAATAAACCTTTTCGTATGTTTTAAACTTATACTCCGACATAAGAATATGTATACACTTATATCGCTTCTTTATTACTAGGTTTTACGAATATTTGGCAAAAAGGTGAGGGAGAAAAAATTGTTGGCTTTGAGTGTAGCTATCAAAAAGAGTTGGATTAATAATTGAAAATTGGAAAGTTTCAAATAGGTGTCAGTTTCTTATTCGTTAGAAACATATTTTTAATATTTTTAGCTGATAGGCATTATGGCTAGAATAGTAGAGTTATGCTTTTAGTATATAAAGAAAGTTGGACCCTGCAAGCCATGTCCTTTTTAACCATATTTAACACTTAGGGCATAATAAAAAACACCCATGACCCATGTTATACATATCTGTTGATATATTCTCAGCTACAGTATGCTTCAAGTGTGATAGAACTGTGCAGGATAAAATTGAACGATATGTTATGTAATTGTTTTTATGGCAGCATTAAACGAGGTAATATGAGCTTGTTTTTGTATACAACTTATAAACCTATGACTACTTAGCTTTCTTATGATTTGTGCTTCAGTATTGAGCCGGACCATATCTTGTCGAGAATCGATCAGAGTAATATGAAGTCGTGAATAAGATTATAATTTTTGAATAATTTTTCATTCATTGTTCTAAGATCGGAAGATTGGATAGTCCATTTAGCTCGTTCCTTATATGCATCTCTTCTAGCTTCTAGCTAGTTTTGCAAACCAAGCATAGATAGCTCATAGCTAGATCGAGCATAAGTTGAGTTTAATCCAATCACACAAATTCGGACAGAGTTTTCCTCTCCCCGAGTGTGAACAAATGACCTTCAAAACATCATATCCTTAAACGCATGCATGATGCATATATGAATGTTTTTTTTGGAAACAATCTATAGTAAAAATTAACGAATAAAACAATAGTTAAGTAAGTAATTGTTAACTCTTTTAGACTGGTTGTAATAAGGGGTATTGGGTCGGTCAGTCGGTTGGTACAGGAGATCGGGAGAAGTCGGTTAGTTGAGAAGAAAAGGGGGGAGGGATCGTCCGACCTATTCAAAAGGGAAGAAGAGACTTGTCTGTGTGTGGTGGGGTGTTTTTGATTATTTTTTTGGGGTATGTTTTTTGTGGTGTTCTCGGCCGTTTTGTTACACCAAGTTGGTAATGAATTAGTTTTAGAGAGAGAAAGTTGATGTGACAAGGAGATATAGGTCACTTGAGGGTCCTTATTACCACTTACTTTATCTTAGGGGTTTGTGTTTATGAAACCCTAAGGCTGGTTCTCTGCAACTTCTTGACCAACTAGATACCGAAGGCAGTATCTGATCGCCACCCAAATAGAACACACTGCGACTGACTGACTCTATAGTCAACCATCTTTTCTTAGCAGTACAAGAAGAGATCGGATCATGTATAACCAATCAAGCCAAATGGGACTCAACTTTCTGTTACTAGGACATACCCACGAATGTGAAAGCCCCTAGACCTTTTCACATATAGTATCCTTCCTTGTCGGCTTCAGATCAAAGCATACACGATTCCTATATTCCCAGAGCCCACGTCGAAGAATTAATGGATGTATATGTCGACCTAGCCTTATTATCGATATTAGCCGTATTAATTTCCCCAAGATATATAAAAGTTAGAAAAATCTTATGTAGTAAAGACTTGATTACTGACTTTGCTTTAAAACCCCGGCCTTGTTACCCTTCGATCTGCCTCCATTTTTTTTTTTTTTTTTTTTTTTTTGAACGGCAAATAAATACTATTAGAAGCTAGCAAGAAATAATTACATGAGGATATTACAAGAAGAGATAGGATTTGAAATCCAATCAGTCCAAGTAGGACTTAACTTTTACTCCTATTTGAAATCCTTCTGCCTCCTTTCTCTTGATGGAATATCTCAATACCCGAGCTCACGCTTTCCTGCAGCTCGACCACAGCCGTTAACAGCTGCAGGCTTGCTACTATTCCACCCCTTCTTAATTTTTGACCAGCCACGCACATAGCTACATATAAAATACGACACGAGATGCTGAAATATGACTTCCGCGATAAATATTAAATGTGTGCGGAAAATAAAAAAATTTACTATACATTACCTGAGGCCCAGTCTTTAGGGAAAGATCGCATCGGGTCCAAAAGGACCCAGATAAACATAAGGATGTCCGTCAAACCAACTTGTCTTCTGTCTAATCTGAAATGAGTTGTCATTTAGAATTTGGTCCGGTAGACAAAAACCTGCTTGCAACAGACATAATTGATGAAGAACCGGTGGCCAGAGAAGCTCCAAAGGATTTTGAATAGATGTTTCCAGATTCAACCCTAAAATTTTACCTAGCCCTTTTATTTATTACTTTAATACGAGTATCTCAAGAAGAAAAGTCAAAGATAAAATAGTAGAATTTTCTACGCATATATAGTAATTATAGCAATAAAGAAAATCAACTGTATAAACAGTTTTTGGATGAGTACGACACTAATGTTTTTGGTTTCACATTTAAATACTTTCTTCCCGTCCTAGTCCAGGATTCTTCCCCTAGGAACGGCAGAAAGGAAGTACTAGTTCAACCAGATACGAGTGACGGAACCGGTGTTAAGTTATTTATAACCCGGGAAAAAAAATATAATTTTCTTTGGTAGATGTTTAATTTGGTGTTTTTATGTATATTTAGTTTTCGGATATGAATGTGGAATCATTTAGTTTTTGGATGAGTACAATGTTTTTGGCTTCACATATAAATACTTTAAGTAATTTATAACCCGGAAAAAAAATATAATTTTCTTGGTAGATGTCTAATTAGGTTTCGTTTATGTATATTTTTTCGGATATGAATGTGGAATTATTTAGAGCAAGTTTATAAAAATGACTTTGATGGATTATGGAAACTAATTTTTGTTTAGAGGTTACAGCTTTTAACTATTATTTGTACGAATATCTGAGATAGATAAGTGTAAATGAACGTACACCAATAATTGAAACGAGAATAAATTTTATCATCTTTCGAAATATTTATTTGGTGTCAGAAACTAAATTAACATTCTGTAGGTACGTCATGTTCCCACAAATCATATAAATTTGGTTAATTTCGGTGTTTGTGTAGATACATATAGTACGTACACGTACGAGATGGATGTATGTATTTTTTTTTTTCTTCATTAGTTGAGGATAATGTTTACCTATGGAATCAGTAGACCGGTAACGAGGTTAGTTTATCAGCTGTTTTGTGAGTTACTTGATCAATTCGCCGTACTATGGGCAAATTTGTTTTTGATCTCTCGACAAATATTTTTACGCATGACTTTAATTTAGTCCCTGATTATGATTCATAATCTTACTAACATCACACCATTTCCTCTAGTAGTATATTTTTATTTATTTATGTATTTATTATTTTTTTTAAGGATAGCGTCATGAACTTACACAATGCATTTTGAGATCAGTTGCGAGCACATTTCAAGAGAACTTTGCAACTAAGCATACATAAGTACTGGAAAAGTGGACAATATTGTGATTGTTGTATCCAAAATGTTAAAAAAGAAAATACTTATCCTGACACATGATAATACGAAAAACTTTCGAGGTTTATGGATAATATATTTAGTGACGCCATGAATTTCACCGTTAAGAGTATATGGACTTCAATAAATAATCTCCTCCACCATCTCCAATCACAACCATTCAAATGGAATTGTTGGGCCACTTTAGTGTCCAATGGTCTCTGACTAGAATTTGAACATAAATTAGTCTAAATAAAGAAGACTCTCTGATAATGAAATCAGAGAGCAATCCAAGAAGACTCACTGATGATGAAATTAGCGAACAACCTCAGCAAATTTCAAGTCGTAGACATCGTCAAGGAAGTCGAAGATTATTTGAAGACATATTCACTAGCTTATGCGGGTTAGCTAGCATGTATATGGAGCTCATGATGAAGGTCGGCAAAGGTTCATCAAGGGTTGGCAATATCCTGATGTTTTCAGCTCTCTGACAACCAACAGATCTTAGCTCTTAGTCCTTGAAGTTTAGATGGGACTTTTCAAAGATACATATGAGCGGGATAAATTGTATTTGGTGAAAAATCAAACAAGACACGAGCTGGTGAAATGTGATGAACAGTTGGCGGAACTGTTCACTAAAGCAAGCAAGAGCGTTTTCAAGAATAGAAGTATTAAATGAAAGATTTACTTTATTGTACTTCTTTCATAAGATGCTTGATACATATTTACCTAACCTCACTTGCAATNCATCTCCTCTAGTGGAGTAGTCTATTTATATATATTTTTATTTTTATTTATTTTTTAATTATTATTTATTTTTTATTTTTATTTATTTATTTATTTATTTTTTTTTTGGATAGCGTCATGTGAACTTACACAATGCATTTTGAGATCAGTTGCGAGCACATTTCAAGAGAACTTTGCAACTAAGCATACACAAGTACTGGAAAAATGGACAATGTTGTGATTGTTGTATCCAAAATGTAAATTTAAAAGGAAAAAAAAAACAAAAAAAAAAACAAAAAACAAAAAAAAACTTACTTATCCTAACAGGCATGATAAGACGAAAAACTTTCGAGGTTTATGGATAATATATTTAGTGACGCCATGAATTTCACCGTTAAGAGTATATGGACTTCAATAAATAATCTCCTCCACCATCTCGAATCACAACCATTCAAATGGAACTGTTGGGCCACTTTAGTGTCCAATGATCTCTGACTAGAATTTGTACATAAATTAGTCTAAATAAAGAAGACTCACTGATGATGAATTTAGGGAACAACCTCCGCAAATTTCAAGTCGTAGACATCGTCAAGGAAGTCGAAGATTATTTGAAGACATACTCACTAGCTTATGCGGGTTAGCTAGCATGCATGTATATGGAGCTCATGATGAAGGTCGACAAAGGTTCATCAAGGGTTGGCAATACCCTGATGTTCTCAGCTCTCTGACAACAGATCTTAGCTCTTAGTCCTTGAAGTTTAGATGGGACTTTTCAAAGATACATATGAGCAGGATAAATTGTATTTGGTGAAAAATCAAACAAGACACGAGCTGGTGAAATGTAGTGAACAGTTGGCGGAACTGTTCACTAAAGCAACCAAGAGCGTTTTTAAGAATAGAAGTATTAAATGGAAGATTACTTTATTTTACTTCTTTCATAAGATGCTTGACACATATTTACCTAACCTCACTTGCAACTTATCTCGTGCCTAATATATAAAGGAATGTTGGTCAAGAGTAAATGCATGTCGCTTCACATTTAATTGTTGAATTTAGAGAAGTGCATTTACTCTTATGATTGAACTTAATTACAGGGAGCCTCTCAAAGACTCATAAGTTCCTTGCAAACTTAGTATTCTAAGTTTGCATGTTCAGGGAGCTCAGTATATATTGTTATTCAATTAAGTGTTTTCCGTACAATACTTTGTAGTTTTTTATTTATTTATATCAATAAAGAGTTATACATTGAAAAGTTATATTGTTTGTTGTTACTTAAATTGTTTTAACTTGTGTTTTATAAAACTAACATAATTTGAGACAAATAGGAACAAAATTTTCTAATCAAGATCAACATTTCATCTTGGCGGATCCTCCATAAGAGACTTCTAGCGCATTGAACTTTTATCGAAGAGGTATTGACCTCAACTATACACGTTGTCCCGTTTATGATGAAGATATAGAGACGGAAGAACACCTTTTTAATTCTGTGTAGAATTGCTAAACACACTTGGTCCAAGGTTCTCGTGTGGTGGAAGATCAATAATGTCACAATCTCTTCTCTTTTAGATGCCATCAACTTAGCTGAAAGAGTCAACATACCATTTAACCTTAAAGCCTCGTTTGATGTTGTTGTTCAAACAACTCTTTGGTTTCTATGGCAGTTTCGGAATGAGATGTGTTTTTCGCTAAAACGACCCTCTAAGGATCTAATCCTTAACGAAGTGAAGCTGTCGTCGTTGAATTGGATAAGATGGTTCGATAACCCATGTAATGACCTTTGTATATAACTGTTGTACTTTCGGCTCCTAGCGTCTTACTATGATGTGGCCTGAAGTTTTATATAAATTCACCTCTTGCCATCAAAAAGAAAAAAAATAAAATCCAAAGCATATTTATGATTGAGGAAAAAGAGTTAGTTGCATGAATAGTGCAGTACACATTAATAAAAAAACAAAGCATAAAATTGATAACCTAACTCTTTGTTTGTTATCCATTTTCTGTATTAATCATGCATGTATTTACTTAAAATTGGGAACCTTGCATGTGCCCAATTGTCATTATTAAACCTCACTAGGTAAGAACATTAACCTAGCAACACAAAGTCACAAACACTACAATTTATTTATACATAAAACCGCGTATTAGAGATATTATACAATATTGTATATTTATTATATAATTATATAAGATAGTATATAATTAATAAGAAATATGGGATTCTCATGGCCCATTTTCTTGTTTTAGTTAATCTTAAACTTGTCCCCAAAACGGCCTTTTAAATTCTCTCATATATGGTTGGTGAGAGTCTAATTATATTTATAAATTTCATGGACAAGAGTGAAACAACGAGGTGCTTCACTTGTTCATATGGTTAAATTGATGTACTTTTCAGATGACATAAACTTTTCAATTTCGGCAAATATATGGGACCAAAAGGGCATTTGCTTTATGAGATTGATCTTGTTTTTGGTTAAAGATTATGCACCTACTTACTAAGGATTGGTATGTGGAACTATCACGATTGGACAATAGCTAGTTGGGTCAACTCAACATCTTAAGTGTCAATTTTCAAAATGAAGAATGCCTTTTTTTTTATATATATATATATATATATATATATATATATATATATATATATATATATATATATATATATATATATATATATATATATATATATAATATGGAAGGAAAAAGTATGATGAAATGAACAGAAAGAAGTAAAAGTAACATATATGGTTTGCTTTGTTTAGATTATTTGGGAGCGTCAGTCTTTAACTTATATGTTTAAATTTAAATATTTTTTTATATAAATATCAGTGTGTATAACCACTAGTTTATCTTTATGATGGTTTAATGCCGAAAGACGATGAAAACTTAATACTTATGTTGAGAAATCCCTTAGAGCTTTCAGTAAACGATACGTTGTTTTATTAAATGGCTTATCGAATAAACACATGTTATTTAAGCCACATAACTTTCCATTCTTACAATCTATATGGTCAACCAGTACTCCTGAACCTACCTAGGATTATTGTCATTGTCCATAATTTGATCTTTACGGCCACAATAATGCACAATCTTTTGATGTACCCAATTTTGATATCTTGTCAAGTTGTCCCCATAT